>QPKB01000005.1:17557159-17646540 GCA_003546025.1 Camphora micrantha | reverse complement strand
GTTGGCATGAGAAGCCAGATTTTGTTAGCCCTGATTTTTGGCGTGAAAGCCGATTTTTTTGTTTTGAAAGCCGGATTTTGGCATGAGAGCCGATTTTGGCATGAGAGCCGATTTTTGTTTTTGGCGTAAAAGCCGATTTTGGTTTTGTTTTTGCGTAAAAGCCGGATTTTGGCATGAGAGCCAGATTTTGTTTTTGATTTTTGGCGTGAAAGCCGATTTTTGCCGATTTTTTTTTGGGCATGGAAGCCGATTTTTTTGTTTTTGGCGTGGAAGCCGATTTTTTTTTGGCGAGTAAAAGCCAGGTTTTTTTGGCATGGAAGCCGAGTTTTTTGGCGTAAAAGCCGATTTTTTGGCATGGAAGCCGAGTTTTTTTGGCGTAAAAGCCGATTTTTGGTTTTTTGGCAAAAATGCAAGTATCGACTAAGAGTCGCCTCCCTGCTGAATGGTATTGCAAGTATCGATGGAATGTCGCCTCCTTGCTCATTCGGTTGCGAGTATCGATGGAATGTCGCTTCCTCGCGAAGTTGGGTGCAAGTATCGACTAAGCGTCGCTTCCCTGCTTTTTCTTCAAAAATTTTGTTTTGCGGGTATCGATGGAATGTCGCCTCCCCACGATTTTTGAAATTTTGAGGTTTTTTCGAACCTTTGTTTTTTCTTTTGAAATTTGGGTTGTGGATATCAACTGGAATGTTGCGTCTCCACGATTTTTGAAATTTTGCAAGTATCAACGAGGTGTTGCTTCCTTGCGGTTTTGAGGTTTTGGAAGTATCGAATGGGGTTCGCATCCTTCCAATGGGTTTTTGCGAATATCGACTTGACATCGCTTTCCCGATTTTTGTTTTTAGACACGAGGGTCGTAAATTTTGACCTAAAACCATTTTTGGCGGTAAAAGGCAAGGCGGACTAGGGTGGAAATTCCTAAGTCCTGATTTTTGTTTCAAACCAAGAATTTTGGGTTCCAGGATCGAAAATTTTGGTCAAGTTTGGGAAGAGGCTCCTAAACTTAGATTTTTGGATTTTGATTTTCTTTTGAACAATGAAACGATGAAAGTAAACATTGTTTTGAAAGTTCAACATAAAGATGAAAATTCCAAAAGGGGTGGGTTTGACGAGCAAGTACCTGGAAATAGGCTTTGGCCTTGTAGGCGTCGCTCTGACCCAGTGGAGGAAGTCTTCAAGGGTAGTACCGCTTCAAGAACTTGCCGTTGATGGGCAGCATACATCTATCACCTTCCATGTTTAGAAGTGCGTATGCGCCATTGGAGAAGACTTGATCGATGACGAAGGGTCCCTCCCATTTTGGTTCAAATTTGCCTTTGGATTTGTGAGCGAAAACCATCGGCCTTTTCACCGCAAGAACCAAGTCACCCTTTTTGTGGGCGCGTTGCCTGACCTTTTTGTCGAAAGATCCAGCCATGCGTGCTTGGTAGAGCTCAATGCTTTGGAGTGCCTCGAGCCGTCTCTCATCGAGATTGTCCAGCTCTTGGAGTCTTAGTTTGGCATTGCTTTCTTGCGTCATGTCATTTTGTAGAGATACCCTTAAGGAAGGAATTTGTACCTCTAAAGGGACAACAGCTTCGCATCCATAGACCAAGGAGAATGGCGTGCTATGGGTCGGTCCTCGAACGGTAGTTCGGTAGGCCCACAAAGCTTCGGATAGTTTGTCGCCCCAGTCCCTTTTGTGGCTAGAGACCATTTTCTTGAGAATTTTGCAGAGTGTCTTGTTGAAGGCCTCCGCCAGTCCATTCGCCGCCGGATTGTACGGTGTTGAAGGACAACTTTGGATTTTGTATTTGTCGCAAAACCTGTAGAATCTGTGATCACGGAATTGTGGTCCGTTATCATGGACGAATCTTTTAGGTATGCCGAAGCGACAAATGATGTTGGTGCGCAAGAACTGAAGGACTGATGAGGTCTTCATTTCATTGAGCGCAAAAGCTTCTGACCACTTGGAGAAATAATCCGTAGCGGCGAAGATGAAGCGATGACCTTTGCTTGACGGAGGGGAAACAGGACCTATGATGTCCATACCCCAGGCTTCGAAAGGCCATGAAATTGCTGTAGGATGTAGCCATTCTGGAGGCATGTGGACATAGTCTCCATGAACTTGGCATTGTTGGCAGCGTTTAGCAAATTGCATTGCGTCAGCTACCATGGTAGGCCAATAATAACCTAACCTTTTTATCTGATCGTAGAGCTTTGGACCAGCCTGATGAGCTCCACAAAGACCAGCATGCACCTCTTTGAGAGTTTCTTCAGCTTCTTGTTGTGATAAGCAGCGTAGAAGTACTCCATTGTAGGATTTTCTATAGAGCATCTTTGAAGGAATGTCCAGATGAAAGTTTGGGGTTCGTCTTTGAACACTTACCCGTTCTTTTGGATCTTCAGGCAGGATTCCGAACATAATATAATCAATGAACGGATCCCTCCAGTCGCCGATCGGAGGTCTGAGGATGGAGATCCGACTTCCAACCAGTTGGTGGCACTCAGCAACTGCTTGGTGTGTATTGAGGGGAGGGAGAATCCTTCTCTCACACACTGTAACTTGCATGTGTTCTCCTTCTTGGACCGCCATAGAGGCGGCGAGTCCGGCCAGGGCATCTGCACGGATGTTTTCGCCTCTACGAATGTGGGTGATATGACAGATGTCAAATTTTCGCCGAAGTGATTGCGCCTTGTTGTAGTAAGGCAACAGATCGGGCTTCCTGATTTCAAATTTCTGATTCATCTGGTTGACGATCAGTTGAGAATCCCCGAAGGCTTCTAGCACTGTGATGCCGGATTCGAGGGCGAGTTCCAATCCTACAATCAGGGCTTGGTACTCAGCTGCATTGTTTGAACATGGTTCCAGTAGCGAGAAGGCGTGTGGAATCATGTGTTTGTCGGGACTAACAAAGAGGATGCCAATCCCTGATATTTGATTTCCTTTTTCACTTGTCCTGGTTGCACCGTCGAAGTACATGTCCCAGGAAGCACTTGATAAGGAAGCCTCCACGTTGTAGACTGACTCGTCTGGGAGATCATCCCTGAGTGGAGAATCTTCAGGCAATGGATGCTCTGCAAGAAAGTCTGCCAGAGCTTGACCTTTGATTGCTTTTTGTGGTACATACCTAATATCAAATTGTGACAGGAGGATAGACCATTTTGCCAGTCGGGCATTGAGGGAACCTGCTTTTGTGACAAGGACCTTCAGGAGATTGATCCTCGAGATCAGGTATACTGTGTTGGACAGCAGATAGTGACGTAGCTTTTGTACAGCAAACATCACTGCAAGGCATTCTTTTTCGACTGGAGAGTAGCGATGCTCTGCACCTACCAGCATGCGGCTGAGATAGTATAGAGCAGCTTCTTTTCCCTCATGATTTCCTTGTGCAAGTAGAGCTCCCAAAGAGTGGTCGAGGGCTCTTGTGTACAAGATAAATGGTTTTCCAGTTGTGGGGGCAGCCAGTACTGGAGGTTTGGTCAGGTATGACTTGATGTCTTGGAACGCAGTTTCGCATTCATCATCCCAGACAAAGTCCACGCCCTTTTTCATTAGGCGGGAGAATGGACGGCATTTCCCTGACAGGTTGGAGATGAACCGTCGAATGTATGCCAATCTTCCTTGAAGCCCTTTTAACTGTCTCAGGGTTTTTGGGGATGGCATTTCTAGGATAGCCTTGACTTTGATAGGGTCAAGCTCTATTCCCGCTTTCCGAACTACGAATCCGAGGAACTTACCCGATGATACACCGAAGAAGCATTTTAGGGGATTCATTCGCAGTTTGTGCCTGCGTAGTCGGAGGAAGACTTCTCGAAGATCTTTGAGATGGTCTTCTTTCTTTTTGCTTTTGACGGCGAGGTCATCAACGTAGCATTCGACCGTCTTATGCTGCATATCTTGGAATATCTTCATCATAGCCCTCTGATATGTCGCACCAGCATTTTTCAGACCAAATGGCATTACAGTGTAACAATACACGCCAAATGGGGTCCGAAATGATGTGTGTCTTTCATCTTTAGGATGCATTTTTTATCTGATTGTACCCAGAGAAACCATCCATGAATGTCATCCGTTCGAATCCACAGGTGTTGTCGATCATCACCTCCGGTATGGGGAGCGGAAATTCATCTTTAGGACATGCATTGTTCAGGTCTCTATAATCAATACAGACCCTGATCTGCCCATTTTTCTTTGTCACTGGGACGATGTTGGCCAACCATTCAGGATGCTGTTCCTCGCGGATGAAGCCAACGTTTTTGAGTTTCTGAACTTCTTGTTCAATTTTGTCCATTATGTCAGGACGAAATCTTCTTTGGCCTTGTTTGACAGGCTTGATATCTTTTTGTAGATTGAGTTTGTGAACTGCTATTTTGGGGTCTAAACCAGGCATTTCAGCGTAAGACCATGCAAAACAATCAACAAACTCACGAAGAAAAGCGATATACTCGGGTAACTCATCATCCTTTATATTCTTGCTTATGAATACAGGACGTGGGCTATCTGGCGTTCCCAAGTCTATCTTTTGAACAGAATCTTCTGTTGGAAGACTTGAAGGCGGTTCCTCCTCAATATTTTCAGAGGCTCCCAACTCAACAAGACCTTCCGGAGTTTCAAAGGTTTTCTTAGACCAAGGCTGTGCTTCTGACCATGGGTCTTCTTGATCGGCACTCTTCTCAAGACTTGCTATGAGATGGTCCCAATCACCTGTTGAAACTGGATCGAAGTATGGCACTTCTTTTGGAGATGATGGTTCTTCTGGACCAGAAGACTGTGCATCTGTATCATCGTACAATTCCTCTTTATCATCAGAGAAATCGTACCAATTGGAGGGGCTTCCTGGATCCTTGACGGGTAACTCTTCAAAGAGATATCCAGGGAGATCAATGTCTTCAAAGACACGAGATGTTGAGGCTTCGTCGGCCAGACGACTTTGTAGCCTTTGGGTCAACTGTCTCATGGGAGCATCAGGGTCGTAGCCCAGTCCGTATGAAGACTTTTCTATATGACGATAGAGTTTCCAATCCTCCTGCTGGCCTTTTGTCAGGGTGGGCTCCAATGGTACGAGAATACCATGACCACCTCCCAAGCCGATTGGATTTCGAGCGTCATAGCCCATTTTCTTCATGATAGCTTGCGCCATTGGACTATACAAGGATAGTTGTGGCGTACCTTCGTTTTGGAAAGGTTCAAGCGAAGAGTTTGATGAAGAAGCCGCCGACCTGTGGAAAAAGATCGGCTTTTCTTTTGATGAGGTCGTCGGAACAACGAAGGAAGCTGATGCCGGATCGCCTATGCCAGCAGGTGCCTCCAATGGAGTGAGAGCAGGTTGAGCTTGCTGAGTATCAGCTTGGCTTGACGAAGTGTCGTCTTCTGTTTCTGAATCTGAATCTGTGTCTTGCATAATAGACACAAAGGAGATGACAAACTTGCCCCCAGGCTTTTGTTTGATCTTCTTTGCCTTGGTAGTGATCACCAGCGGCTTTGAAGACTTGAGGGAGACAACAAAGGGAGATTGGTTGATTTCCTCGATTTTGCCGGATGGTTGATTTTCTTCCGGTGACTGCTGAGGGGCCTTGCCTTTATCTTTCTGGAGACTTTCGGCAAAGGACGCTGTTTTTTTCTCCTTTTCTTCGTTTTCATCTTTGTACATCTGCGAGTCTGCGAAATGGACTTCTTTGCCTTTGAAAGGCTTTTTGTCCGCAAATACGCGATGTACCAAGCCGTCGTCGCCAACAAACTTGATGCACTGATGAAGAGTTGAAGGAACAACACCACTCTCGTGTATCCAGGGGCGTCCGAGAAGGATGTTGTAGCATGAGGGGGTCTTTATTGCATACACAGTGACTTCAGAGATAAGATCACCGATTTGCAACTTGAACCTAATCTTGCCGATAGGCCTCTGAGCGCTTCCATCGTATCCAAAGATAGACACGGATGTGTGACTCAGTTTGCTAGGCGGGATGCCCAGCTCTTCGAGTGCCGAAGTAGAGATGAGGTTGAGGGCAGAACCCGGATCGATCTGTACTCTGTGTATCGGCATCTCTTTGATGTACCCTGTAAAGTATAAGGGCCGGTTGTGCTTTGTCTCGCCTAGTAGGAGGTCTTCCTTAGTGAAGGCGATAGTTGCACTTGCTGCTTTTTGAACTGAGAGGCAATCATTGCAAGATCCCTCAGTCTTCTTCTTTTCTCCTTTTGAGGAGGTATTTGATTTTCTAACCCTATAGTCCATTTCAATTTGTAGGACTTGTGGGGCATGCTTGTCGACATCCATATTCAGTCTTTGCAGTTCTGAAATGAGACTATCACGAGTTTGGGGAGACATTCGTAATAAGTCTAGGATGTGCAGGCGTGCAGGTATGTGTCTAAAGTGCTCAATCAAGTCATACTTGAAAGCCTCCTTAGGGCCTGCATTTTCATTAATGTTGCCACTTGGGGCGTTTACATTCTGTCCCGAAGGATTTACATAAGAAGAAGAAGTTAGATTGTAGTTTTTGTGGTAATCCCGGCCAGAGCGGGTACCTTTACCAACTTCGAGAGCTTCTGGAGACGATTCTTCATTCGGAAGTCCACCCTCAGGATTGAGGGGCTGATCCTTTTCATTTGCTGAAGATGCTTCCGTGTCAATATTACCATCCTCAGTGACTGCATTGCATGGAGCCTTTTCCGGGAACAAGTCCTGAACAGCGTCCAGCAATTTATCTTCTTTGTTTACAATTTCATCGGTCCAGACATCACCCATGAGGTTGGGCATCTGGGACCAGTTGACTGGGTAGACTTCATCGGTAGAGACGTCTTCAAAGGTGGTCAGCCAGAAGAGGTCTGTACTCTGATGTGACAGTTTCAGAAGCTCTAGAGGCGCTGTCGTCTCGAACTATCGCATTGCAAGCAATAGGAAACGTGTCCGGAACGGATTGTTGAGAGTCAGATTCGTCCTCTGATGTAAGGGGATCATCCACCCAGCAGTTTTCTTCATTTTCAGGAGTTACTGGAGGGGACTCCTGTAGATTTTCCGGGACCACCGGTTCTGGATTGCGATGAAGCTGATTGATGTGATCTTGTCCTTGCTCTATGGCAAGACGCTGCAAGATCCTTGCATATTCTTCGAGATCAGGCATAGGGGCCAGATCTTCTTCTTCATCTACTCCTTGTAGTTCCTCCTGATCGGGTTCTACCGGAGCATTGGCAGGTGCTGTGTCAACAGCATTTTCCTGAACAACCTCTTGGTCTCCTTCATCATCAGACCAAGATCCCTGTGGTTGTAAAGGGTTATACCAGATCACCGGCATGAGATGGGATTCAGGGATCCATTCCTCGTCGGAGAGGTATTCTCCTGTTTCGAGGGATTCCTCCCATTCATCGGTGTCACTGGCGGTGTCACTGGACTCGTACCCATCCATGGGGAATCCAACTACTGAATTGCAAGAGTATGATGCCCCCTGCATGTCTTCAGTTTTTAGTAGTAATGGCATGAAATCACCAAGGGTGAATTTCCTTGCCGGCCTCGAAGTCTCGGAAGGAGACTTTTCTGCTGCCCCCAGTGAAGGGGTAGGGGAAGTTTCTGTCTTTTCAGGAACTTCTTGTTTTGGTTGAGCTTTCTCCTGCTGTTTAAGCTTGCGGAGTTGTCTCCTGGCTTGCCTTCGCTGTCGAGCGGTTGGCTTTGTTTTCACGATCTCCCAGTTTTCATCTTCCAGGAGATCGGGATGTACCCATATGGGCTGTCCATCTGGTGTTGGGAACGGGACTAGCTCTTGGGATGTTTGAGCCATTTTTATCACCTTGAAGGAAGTAGTGACCTTCTTCTTTGGTGACTTTTGTGTCTGTCCATACGACACCATGTTGACGGAGGCAGACCCATAGTTTTTGTCAAAGGTGATGACTCCGTTTTTCCACATCTCGTTGATCTTTTCTCTCACAACGAAGCATTGGTTGAGAGGATGCGAGATCATCTGGTGGTATGGACAGTACCGGGGATCGTTGGTTTTGCCAACATCTCCTGGTCTTTTGGGTTCAGGCAGGGTGAGCTTCCCGTTTGCCAAGAGAGCCTCGAAGATTTCTTCGACATCTTCATCGAACGGGTATTTCTTTTCTACTCGTTCTTTGAAGGCATCAGAGAGTTCAGGTCTCTTACCTGCACCTTTGTTTTCAGCTTTCTTTGGTGGCTGCGGAGCTGACTTGGTTTGCACATTGAGAACCTCCTTTTTCTTTTGCTTCGAGGTTGCAACGGCGGTCGGCTCCTTCTTTGATGATTTCTGACTGCTGAGGTCTTTGATCACCGTCTCAGCCTCCATAGATGCTTCTAGGAGTTCTCCCAGATTCTTTGACTTGTTGCCGATAATCATGGAGCGTATTTTTGCTCTCATGTTGTTACGGCAGATGTCGACCAACGACGCTTGTGGCAGTACGTCTGAACATTTGTACGCCATTGCCTTCCACTTGTGAATGTAGTCGTATGTCGACTCATTCTCTCCCTGTTTTAGGCTGCAGAGTTGAGCCATAGTCACAGGATGATCCTCACCTTTGAAGTGAGTTAGGAAGCGTGTCTCCATCATGGCCCAGTTTTGGATAGAGTCCTCCTGAAGAGTGGAGTACCAATCAAAGGCCGTACCTTTTAGGGTACTTGCGAAGAGACGGATCTTGAGGGCGTCTTGATCCGCGATGGCTCCTGTCAGGATCTTGAAATGGATGACATGTTGTCTGGCCGAGCCCTTCCCCGTATATGTTTGGAGAGTGGGCTGTTTGAATTTGGTAGGAAACGGTACCGAGTCCATCCATAAGGGATATGGTGGCTTGATTCCGTGTTCCTTTAGTGAATCCTCTTCCTTTGCTTTGGCGAGGATATCGTCAACGTCCTTCTTGGTAAGGGTGCGTGACTCATTTACCTCCTCTTCGTGGTGACTTGGAGGAGCTTCATTATTCGGTGGACGTTGGAGGGTAAGAAGTAAGTTCTCCATGAGAGCTTCTATCCTCTGCTGTCCTTGCTCCAGCTGCTGGATGCGTGCGGCTACGTCATCTTGCGGCGGAGGTTGCTCAGCATTTGTGACTAAGACGTTCATCTTTCGAGAGTCGAATGAGGATATCGTCTTGGTGACTGAGCTGGAGCTCATTCTTTTGGATGAAGAGCTCGAAGAGTGATTGCTCCGGTGTCCTTGACTTGAAGGAGTGGGAGAATCTTCTCTACGTCTTCGCGCCCGGGAGACGCTGCGAGTCACCGGTCGCTTGACATGGATTTTTGTTGCTGACTTCTGGCGCTTTCTGGTTTTGCCAACCATATGGACAGTAGCAACTTGGTTGGGTGCTTCTTTTTCGACCCATTTTTGAGAGACCTGGAGCGTGGAGTGCTGCGCTCTTTGCTTCTCTAGTCTCTTTTGCCGATATGCCGCGCGGCGACGCATACGACGAGCGATTTGAGCTTCAGTTAGCTCGGGCTGTGCTCTAGCCACGAAGGAGGTGGTCCCTCGTGCGCAGCAGCCGAGCTTGTCTTCTTTGTAATTTGGTAAGGACAGGATCTGGATGCGGTCCTTAGCCTGTCGCAGCGAAGCTTTAAATTTGGCGAGCTCGGCCCCTGTTGAGATGAAGGGCCGAGTTGCAGGAATACAGGCCTTGACAGATTCTCGCTGTGGCCTGATGATGCACGACTTGATCTTGGGCTTATAGGAATAAGCCGGCTCGTGCTGGGTAGATTTTGTTTGGTGGAGGGCTGGTTTCTCCTCTTTCGTGTACGAGAGAGGGTAGAACCGGTTCTCCTTGAGCGGGGCCAGGTATGCTGGCCTTGCAGATCTTTGGGACCTTCTTTGTTTTGGAGAAGGTCTTGGAGACCAAGTCTTGAGGTAGACCTGGTTTCTTGCAGGCTGAGGTTTCACGAGGTTGTCGCGAGCTTCAGTCTTCTTGGCGGTTGCCCTTGGTGTCACGGCAGTGACGGGCCCAGGGGCGGTTCTCTGCTTCTTGGCAGGAGTTGTTTCTTCTGTGGGAAGTGGGAAAGGTCCCAGCGACCCGAAGATGATGGACCGGGGAGAGGAGGTCGACCCGGTGTCTTGTGCGTTGCCGAAGGAAGTGACACTTCGGCCGCTGGCAAGGCGCTTAGAAGCGCATTTGTTTTGCTTCTCTTGAAGCATCAGCTGGTACTTGTTCTCATCGAAGGTGATTGTCAGCGAAGCTGCCATTGTTAGTTTTTGAAAAACCTTTCTGAAACAAGACCGGATCCATTAGTAATCACAAGAATGTGGTGATCATAAATGGAAATAAACTATGGTTTTTTCTTTTCAATTTGCTCGAGGGGACAAGGCCCGGCCCAAGCAAGATGAAGAAGGCAAAAAGCCATAGAGTATACAATTGTTCTAAACGCAAGTATGAAAGACTCAGAGTGAGCGTTCCAGTGACTGCTAGAAGCAATTGTGAACCTTAATTCAGATTACCGAGGAGCGAAGCTCACTCGAGGTAAAATGATATAAGGTTGGGAGTACAAATGTGTCGGTCGCGAATACAGTAGACCCAAGAGGGCGTACTAGCACCGCTAGGCACAGATGTTGTAAATCGCATCCTTGAAATGGACACGAGATGGGATTTTTGAAAGGTCAAGGTTGGGTTCATAAAGGAGAGCAAATGGCACTCCGATCCGAAAACGTGCTCAACATTTCTGCGAGCACAGAGTCCGAAAGGGAAATAACCAGAATTTCTCGAATCTGGACCCAACAATGACGGAAGTTTTTTTTTTTTTTTTTTTTTTGAAAAAGTCAGGATCAGATTCATCAAAGAGAGCAAATGACGTTCCAACCCAAACACGTGCTCAACATTTCTGCGAGCACAGAGTCTGGAAAGGAAGAGATCAAATTTTCTCGACTTTGAATCCAAACGTGACGGAAGTGTTTTTTTTTTTTTTTTTTTTTTGAGATTTTTTTTTTATTGAAGATTTTTGGAGAGCAAATGATGTTCCAATCCAAACACGTGCTCAACATTTCTGCGAGCACAGAGTCTGGAAAGGAAGAGATCAAGATTTCTCAAATTTGAACCAAAAATCTATGAAAATTTTTTTTTTTAGGGTTTGAGAATACATCGAGTTCTCACGATTCGTTTTTATGAAACCAATATTGATAGATCAGCCCCCAGGTAAGGGTAGGATTACTTAATGAACCCGTTTGGAGGACCCTTACCTAGAACAGCCTAGCTGTCTCCACACTCTGGACAAGGCTTTTCTTAGATCAACGTCGATTAAAGAACGCAATCGATAAAACTTTCGTGTTCTCAAGTGATTCCCCGTTGTTTTTTTTTTTTTTGGGTGGATTCATCAAAGAGAGCGAATGGTCCGTTCCCCGTCTGAACAGGGGCTCAAACAATTTCTGCGAGCCCTAAGTCAGAAAGGAAAAGAAAACCAAAATTTCTCAAATTTGGATCCAAAAGAAAGAAGATTTTTTTTTTTTGAAAATCTGACAAGTTTGAAATCAGATTTTTTTTTTTTTTTTTTTTGGACTCATCAAAGAGAGCGAATGGTCCGTTCCCCGTCTGAACAGGGGCTCAAACAATTTCTGAGCCCTAAGTCAGAAAGGAAAAGAAAACCAAAATTTCTCAAATTTGGGTCCAAAAGAAAGAAGATTTTTTTTTTGAAAATCTGACAAGTTTGAAATCAGATTTTTTTTTTTTTTTTTTTTGTGGACTCATCAAAGAGAGCGAATGGTCCGTTCCCCGTCTGAACAGGGGCTCAAACAATTTCTGCGAGCCCTAAGTCAGAAAGGAAAAGAAAACCAAAATTTCTCAAATTTGGGTCCAAAAGAAAGAAGATTTTTTTTTTGAAAATCTGACAAGTTTGAAATCAGATTTTTTTTTTTTTTTTGGGACTCATCAAAGAGAGCGAATGGTCCGTTCCCCGTCTGAACAGGGGCTCAAACAATTTCTGCGAGCCCTAAGTCAGAAAGGAAAAGAAAACCAAAATTTCTCAAATTTGGGTCCAAAAGAAAGAAGTTTTTTTTTTTTTTTTTTTTTTTCATCAAAGAAATCTGAAAAGTTTGAAATCAGATTTTTTTTTTTGAACTCATCAAAGAGAGCAAACGGTCCCTTTCCCAATCTGAAAGCGTGCTCAAACATTTCTGCGGGCACTGAGTCCAAAAGGGAGGAGATCGAGATTTCTCAGATCTGAATTCAAAGAACAAGAGAAGATTATTTTTTTTTTCGAGAAGGAGAAAGATTGGAAATAGACTTAAAGAAAGAAATTTCCAAAACAAAAAAAATCCCATCTCATGTTTTTTTTTTTTTTTTTTATGCAAGATTCAACATTGGCAACCAACTAGAAAGGTGCCAAAGAATCTAAGTTCATGTTCTCAAATGAACGTGTCCCACCGGGTGTGCCAGCTTGATGGACCCGATTCCTTCCCTCTCTCCCGCTGCCTCCGCCCCGGGTCTTTCGGGGTGCGGCGGAGGGGAGGAGAAGAAAAAGGTAAAGGGTTTCAACATCTTTTTTTTTTTGTACGGGTATGCCAATTTCACTTTTCTACTTGGAATTTAGAAACGGTGATCAGAAGATCCACAAGTAGAAAGGGGAAATGAAACTTTTTCTAGTTTTCCATTGCACACATATTTTAAGAAAAGAGACAGGGGTTTTTTTTTTTGAATGCCGTGAAAGGCGATTTCATTTGTTGCCGTGAAAGGCGATTTTGCCGTAAAAGGCGATTTACAAGTCTCATCCATTATGAAAGACAAGAATTGTGATTTTTGTCTCTAAAAGAAAAATAAAGTACAATAGAAATCAAGAAAAGGAATCTGACTTCTCATTCGATTGTGGGGACACGTTCAGATCGACGGTCGCGAGTCATGTATGGGCTCCTCCATCGTCCATGCAGATGAGAACACGATGCTTGGATTCTTGGCTCGGCTTTCTAACCTCAGATTTTTAAAGGACAAAGACCAAGAGAAGGTCTTATATCCGATAAAAAGCTAAGTAAACGGGCTGAAAAGCCACGTTTTAGCCATGTTGGTAGAAGAAGGGAGGTCCTTGGGGGGTGGCCCCCCAAGGGTGCTTCAATCACCTTGTAGTGGCTCTTGCAGCAGAGTTTCTTTTCTTCAAATTGGCAGAGGTTCTTCTGATTTCTCTGGATTTTCCGGGATTTTCCGAGCAATTTTTTCTGGGGCTTTCTCCTTGGAAAAGCCCTCCTATTTATAGGCTTTTGGTGGCCATTAGGAGGGTTTATGAGCATTTAATACATTAATGCTCATAATGGGAGGAGTTACAAGTTTTAAATGATTTGTTTTGTAACTCCTTTTTCCTTGAATTTGATTGGTCGATGGAGATTAATGAGCCTTTGATTGCATTTAATCTCCATCATGGGAGGAGTTTCGTGGCTTTAATGCCATAAATCATTGGATTTGTAACTCCCATTTGCTTGCTTTTGATTGGGCCGTTCAAAATAATGAGTTAATGACCGCATTAACTTGTCATAAAATGGGTCATTTATTCTCATTAATTGGCCGCCAAGTCGCTTGAAGAGTCGCGGGCCGCGCAGTGTCTTTTGGAATTCTTCTCGCGATGATCGCCGATGGATCCACACATTGTTTGATGTCGGATGGCGATGAAATTTCAGACATTGATTGATCTCAATGTGCCGGCAACATCCGTCCTGTCGATTTCACGATCGGGCGGGCAGAAAGTGTACTTTCTTTGACGATTTCGAGGCGTCGAATGATCATCCAATGATTTCGGCGGTGAATCCGTGATTTTAATAAAGATTGACGGATTTCATGCACGAAAAATCAGATTTTGGAAAAATCACAGGGGCCAATCAACTCGGATCGCGAAACGGACCCGAAAAAGTGGGTTTCCGGCGACTTTTGGGTCGCCGGAAATTCCATGGTCGCCGGCGACCATGGGGCTGGCGACCATGGGCCATGGTCGCCGGCGACCATGGGCCCATTTTTTGGCCGCCTTCCGGTCGCCGTATCTTCGCCGTTTTTCGCTCTTTTTTGATGCTTTTTCTTCCTGTATTTTTCTTGACATTTCCCCTCATTTATTGGCCTGTTTTCCTTGGAGAAATCCCATCGAGAAGCCACGGAAATTGGAGCACAAAGTTTCCTATTTTTCTGGAAAACCGAAGACTTTGTTGTGCGGTTTTGCCGATTTTTTGTCAAGCATTGAAACTAGGCCAAACGATGTCGGAATGACCTGAAATTCGACGTGGAGCTTCTTGAGCATTAGATAGGACCAACCATAGGCTTTGGTTTGAGTTTTGAAGCCTTTTGGGGCTCCGCAAACGCTTGCCTTAATTTCGCCATGAGAGAAATGCCGAGCTTTGACTTGTGGTCAACCGATGTCCGATTGACCTGAAATTTGACAGGGAGCCTCCTGAGTAGTAAGTAAGACCAACCATGGGCTTTAGTTTGAGTTTTGAAGCCTTTTGGGGTCCCGCAAATGCTCGCCTTGATTTCACCTCGAGGAAAGTGCCGAGCTTTGAAACTAGGCCAAACGATGTCCGTTTGACCTAAAACTTGACAGGGGACCTATTGGAGTCATTTTGAGATGATCCATTAGCTCCAATTTGAATGCCATGATTCCGGGGTGCTCCGCTGCCGGTAGACCTGTTTTTGCTTCCTGAGAGTTGATGAAGGGTCAAACGTCGTCCGTTTGACCTGAAACTTGGCAGGGGGCCTTTTGGAGGTATTTTGAGACCATCCGTAGGCTTTGATCAAAGTTTTGAAGTCCTCGACACTGTCGCTGCCGGGAGCTCCTGTCTGGCTGTCGGAGGAGTGAAGTTGGGCCAAATGATGTCGAAATGGCCTGAAACTTCATGTGTACCCTTCTTTTGGCTGCTTTGAAGGATCTTGCAGTTTTTGTTTGATTCTGACAAGATCTGGTGCTTGAAGTGGCGCCTTCCTATTTATGGCAGGATGTGGCTCCATGTAGCTTTTGGTGTTGAAGGGACATAGTGACATTTTTGGTGTCAACAAGTGGGTGACGGCAAGGATCATACCAATGGTGTTCCATGAACTTTTGTGTGGTTAATGCCTTTCTTAGGATAATCCTCAAGATAGATCGGCATTCCAGAATGGAATTCATGTAGTTGACCCATCATATTTTGGAGAAGGCGTTGATGATGATGTTGATGTGGTTATGAAGTGCTGACTCTACACATCATGCATACTTAATAATAATTATTAGTTATTTAAAATTACATCTATATGTTCGCTAAACAGTTCAGATACAAGCAAGTTACTAAAATGAGGTGAATTGACAGAATCTCCCCTTTATTTAAGTTGGCCTTTCATCAAAATGAGATGACTCGAAAGAGTTAGCAATGGACTTGGAGAGTTTTCCAATTGTGATCGTAAAGAAATATAATAAAGGAGGTTTCGTAGGATAACTAAAGAGCTGAGGGAATGATAGACCATCACTTTGCATCACTTTCCCCAAAGTGATGAGGGCATAATCACTTTGTGATTTTCTTGGGAAAGGCAAGTACGTACATGCCCATCCAGACACACTCACACAAATCTCTCATCATCTGCACTGCAGCAAGAGATTCATTCCTAATTGTGTATTTGATGGCCCGTTTGGAAACCTTTAATTCAAAGTTATCACTTTCAGCCAGTCCAATTGAAAATGAATGCTTAAAAATCCTAGGATATCGAAGCTGAGTAAACAATTAACAACAAACCACACATTGGGAATGATATAAGACTAGCAAAACACGCCCGTGCTTAGCACGGGCAATATAATTCACAATATATAAAAAAAATTGTAAAAAGCTTAAAATTTTAAATGACATTAAAAATATGATATTATATCTCTTATGTTGAGAAGGAGATTTTTATAGTAAATTTAAAATATTATATTTTTGTACTGGGGGTGAGTTTGGTAGTAATAACGAGGGAAAAACGTTGATGTGGGGAGGTTGAGGAGTGATGAGATATTTTGGGAGTCAATTATTTAGGGAGCGTCAAAATCAATTGATGTCAATTGGAATTTAATTGGTTTTGATTTCTCAATTAGGATTAGTCTCTTTGGGTTTGGTGGGGTGTATTTTAAATTATAATTAATGTTGGGATGTTGAGGACGTGACGAGACATTATGGGAGTCAATTATTTGGGGAGTATCAAAATCAATTAATGTCAATTGGAATTGAATTGATGGTGATTTCTTAGGACGTCATGAGGAGACATTTTGGGAGTCAATTAATTAGGGAGTATCAAAAATCAATTGATGTCGATTGAAATTGAATTGATGGTGGTTTCTCAATTAGGATTAATCCCTTTCACGTATAAGAATTTACTCTTTTCCTTCCTATAGTAAAATAATAAATTCACAAAAACCAGGAAAGATGATGCTTGACCTGTCTTCTTTTTTTAGTAGCCGGCCTGCACGCGAGTCACGCTTTGTCACGACCTTGACCAAAGTCTACACATAATTTTAAGAGTCTTTTTTAAGTGGGGCCAATTCAAGAAAAGCCCATTCGATCTACTTTACTGTAGAGGGACATATGCAACACGCATGCAATGAATGCTACATTTCTACTTTAGTGTAAAGGCTCATAGATAACAAACACACCCCATGAGACCTTTCATCTTTGGATAATGGTGATAGCCACCTAAACCCAGCTTCCAATCTCATTCTGGTCTACAAGACCACCATAGAAGCAGACCCTGTTGTGTGACATGTATCTACCTTTCCATAATCAAATGCGCCCCATCCTTCTTCCCTAGTGCCAAACAAATGAAACCGTCCAATTGAGAAAGCAGTACCTAACTATTAATTTTCCAACCGCGGTTTTTTTGAACTTTCAATGCCTTAGAAAACTCTTTCCCTGTAGGAGTCCTGCGTACTTTGTTAGTCTTAACGTGTGGAAGAATCACCGAAGAATCTTCTCGACCCCTTTCTCATTCTCTATATATACAGATCCTTAGTCTATCTCTGCTTCACCACCACAAATAGATTTGCTAGAAAAAGCTACGAATATTTCAAGCATTCCAACATCTGTTCCTTGGAGTGTTAGGGAATATGAAGGTATAGCAACTTCATAGATTTCAATAAAATGAATGTAGCTCTTTTAAAGATATTGAATAACATGGTTGGAGAATTCGATCATTTTCGAGGAATTTTATGAAGTTATCGTATTTTATTAATGATGTTTAATGTGTTTTATCTGATTTATTGCGTGTGCAGATAAAGATAGTGATGAAGGTGCAGATGACTTGCCAAAAATGCCGAAACAAGGCGATGAAGATTGCTGCATGTGCTCATGGTGAGTGTTGTCAATCTTATATTAGATCACTTTGCATCAATCTATGATGCACAGATATACAGATATAATTATAGACATCATGATCATCTTTTATTGTTAATATTAAATTCCATTTTTCACTAAGAATTTTATGATGTATCATTTTTTTCTTTAAAATTTCTAAATGGTATTTAAGTTTACATTATTCACATAAACATTAGAATACTTAAATAATTTTAGCAGTCTTCAAAAATCAATTAAACTTGTTTTACATCATAATTATCAATAGGATTCTTAGAAATAATTTCAAAAATTATGATACTCATCATATTGATCGTATTTAATGTCATGCAGCAAAGAAAATGGAACTTATATGTACAACTCCAAACAATGTAATATATATTCTTTTGCCACTTGTTTTGAGGCCCACCTAAATGTATAAGAATCAAGAAAAACAGACAGATGAATAGGCTACAATAAGAATCAAAGACGAACTAAAAATTTGTAAGTCTCTACGGTTATCTGACATATAAAAACTAACTACTTTTGAGTTTTGAGGACAGTCATTGTACAACGTCCTGATGGTTAAAGTTCTTACCAAACAGTACCAGCTTATTTACTCTTGAGTCTCTACCAATTCTAGTTTTTACACTTACAAAAACATCAACCATACATCACATATTCATATCTATCATTGATACACATGTGATACATATGTACTGACCAGAACGTTTTTCACACGGAGTACCAATTTTAAAACCGTGTCCAGCGGAACACTATAAGCTTTGGTGACTTACAGGGTTCCAGGTCAAGTCACCAAGTCAAGGCGATCCACATCAAATTTTAAACTATACTTGAATTTTTAAGCTTTGGTGACCTATGCATGTGGGTATTTACAGTATCCCACTGGGTGACCTTTTTTGCTGAAAACAATGTTTTTATTAGAAAAAATCAATAGGTAGTTTAGTACTATGATTAGGACATTTGGATCTAAAAAAATAATTAGGCACACTATTTTGACTTGAGCTTTTCATAGAGGTGTAAATCAACACCAAATTAACAGCTTCTCTACTGTTTCCCGTACAAATATGAAAAGAGACTAATGTTCAAATTCGACCGAGCATTAATAGCTTTTAAATTAAAAAGATTGTATAATCGTCGAGTTAGGATCAGGATCCAAAGTGTGCCCCACATATAAAATGAAGGCCTTCCCTAAATACTGAATTCATAATAATATCGTATAATTTCATCAAATCACCAGTATTTGTGAAATTGCTGAAGTAATTGTGGCTACTATATATGATTAGAGTTTTTGGTTCAGTCCTCATAGAATTGTTTCACTGATCAATTCTTTTAATAGAGATGGCTTTTAACTCTCATGAAAATATTGCTTTCCGAAAGAGCATGATGATATGCTTCACAAGAGAATATTCTGTTAAGAAGTATTTCTCATGAATTTTTTTGAGAGACGACCTTTTTACCACCACGTGAGACACTCAATGACAAATCTTAACACCTCACGCTCAACGAGCCCCTATAAATTAGCATTCATGCTATTTTTATGAAATTATTATTTAGATTAGTGTCGAATTATTACCTTTTATGTAAATCTGTGAGAGATATGTACCTCTTAGAAAATTAAATATAGCCCAAGTTTCAAATTTACAAATTTTATATATGTAAATTCCGGCTTCATATCCCATGTATAAAAGACAAACTACCATTAAAATATGTGCTAAACTTCCTCTAGACTGGTTATATCTTTTTCATGTGAGTCTTTGCCTTCACAATACGTTTTCTCCACAGCTGTCCTACAAATTTAACAGGCTTCGTTACAACAACTCCAGTGAAAATGACATTGAATGGAATCGAAATTGTATATTGGATATTCAAGGAATAAGATGTGGAGGATTGGTCTACTGGTAATTGGATTTTGGATATTCAGAACCTTGTTTTCCATTTTGATAAAGTTTGTTCTAGTCATGTTTCTAGGGATCTTAATTAATGTTGAAGCCCATAAGGCTGCTATATTTGGTAGCTTGTGAGTCTAGTACTTCGTGGTGTGGTCCATTCCTAGAATGGCTGTCCAAATCCTTGACTAGTGTGTTGTTGTCTTGATGTTTGCATTTTGCTTATTAGGTTAATGAAAGTTTTCTTTTACCCAAGAAAGGGAAAGTTTTCTTTTAACCAAGAAAGGGAAAATGTGAAAGCAAAAGAATTTCGTATATGGAATGCCTGGTCACAAACAATCAGCACAATTGCCATTCATTCTAATGCAAGATCTTCTAATCTAGACCATCCAATGGTCGAAAATTTACTAGTCATTTCATATAAACATTTTTGTTCAATGCAGGCGTAATTTCGGTAGCGGTGGAAGGAGATGATCTGGATAAGGTGGTGGTGACCGGTGATGGAATCGATCCAGTCGACTTGGCCAAAGACATGAGGAAGAAGGTGGGGCACACTTGTATACTTAGTGTAGAAGAAGTGAAGCCAAAAAAGGATAAACCAGAAGAGAAACCAAAAGAGAAACCAGAGCCCAAGATTGTATACTGTCATCCATATTATTCACAGCCATGTGCTGTATGTGCATGTGCTGTATGTGCATGTGCAGTTGTTTATGACGATAACCCGAGTTGTTCTATCATGTGAGCATATCGTAGCATTAGATCTTCATATTTGAATTTCACGGCGCCTTGCTTTTCTTTTTCCATTTTAACGAGGGAAGTGAAATTGTATTAATTTGATGCAATGTTTGCGTTTAAGAGCCACATGACTCACAATATTGTGACTGCCACAATAAGGGAATTTGATTTGGTTTAATTGAATAATGTTGATGACCTTTTTTTTTTAATGATTTTGCTTATTTTTATGTTAAGATTTTCCGGGTCCTTTTTTTTTTTTTAAACAGCTATTTAGGACCAATAACTTTGACTTGATCAGGACACAGGTGAATTTTGACTAAGTTAGGTGCCAATGAAGTGTTTAAACAGATGGGGAGGAAAGGTGGATAAAATTTAGGTAGAGAAAGTTATCTATAGTTCAAATTTATAGTCTACACACGTTTTCTCTACATCCAAAAACTGGCCATAAAGGACCTTGAGTTTTCTGTAGTCTTTTATGTGAAGTGGAATTTTTTTTTTTTAATTTATTTAAGCAACCAAAGGACGAGCTCTTATAGGGAGAAGCTAAAAATTTGACATTCGTCTGGGATGGATAGTTTTCTCTTTTTACCTAAACATGCATTTATGGGTCTCAGTGGGCCTATATTTGGCCTTATCCAGCTAAGCCTGAATCAGATTACATCAACTATGAGCTTTCTGTAGGGAAAACAGTCAGTACCTGGACATAAGTACTATATGGCCCAGATCCTGAAATCTAGGTTTTAAGACTTGGGTCTCTGTCAGGTTAAAGCCTTTATCGACAGGAGTAGTGCTTCCCATAACTGTCATGGGCAGGCTTTGGATCCAGGTTCCTTGGTTCGTGTTAGCCCTGGACCTGGACTTCGGCCCTACAATTCTTTTTTGCACATATACATTAATTGGCGCATGTGATACAAAACCAAATCTAGCCCATTGACAGCCCTAATTGCATTGGTAATTTTAATAATCCAAAGTTCCCTAATTGGGGTATCATGGGAATGTACTCTAAAACAAGCACCATATGTTGAAAAAAAATGTAATCCAAAAACACTACTGATGAAAAAAATAAAAATAAATAAAACCTTAAAATGGAGAACAACATTTGCTCAAAGAAATAAAACTTCCAGCACTTAACATCCATGAAATTCTAAAATTCAGCACTAGCTTGTGTTTGAGTCTTAGCAATTTTATTCATTACGCTTCAAAAATATCAACCATCACATCGTTGATATGTATCAGTATATTGGTCAACATGGACGTGATGCATGTATTGCACCAATTTCATTGAACAATCAGCCAAGAATCCAATATGAAATGGTCAATACGACCAATATAAAAACTCTTGTACCCTAAGAGGTAGCTTAATTGGTTTAGGACCACGGTTTGCACCCAAAGATTGTAAGTTCGAAACTACACTACCACACTGGGGCGACACGTGAATTTATCCGACTTCTCTCTTGCCCAAAAGAATTAATCTATAGCCCAAACAATTAGTAACCTGGGATGGTGGAAAAAGAAAAAAGAAAATCTAAACACCCTTGTACGTGACAGGAATACTCGAGCTTTGGAGACTTACTGTTCCACGTCAACTCAACAAGTCAAGGAGATCGACATCGAATTTTAAACTATACTCAAATCAAGTTGGGCCTTCTGTTCAACCCATGTGCAGGAGAGAGAGTATAGATTCTACGCATGCGAGAATTTAAAACATCCCACTTGGCGACTTTATTTCCAACGTCGTACCATCAAATTTCTCCACGCATGTGGGGTCCACAGTCTCTCCTAACAAAAATGAAAAGAGACTTGCATATCCGAATTTGACCCAGCTATAGATTTTAAATTCAAAATTTTTATAACCATCCAATTCTCCATGGAAAAAAGTGATGATTTGGACAACTGGACCTAGAAAAGAATAAAGCAGAGAGGTACATCTTACCAATCCCACATGATTTTGACTTGAGCCTTTCATAGATCTAACTCAAAACTACCAAATTTCTCTACGGTTTTCCCAACAAAAATGAAAGGCTTGAGCCTTTCATAGATCTAACTCAAACTACCAAATTTCTCTACGGTTTTTCCAACAAAAATTAAAAGAGACTCCCATATCCAAATCCGACCCAGCAATAAGGTCTTAGGTTATTTTTTTTTTTTTTATTATTATTATTATCATATGCTAACATGGCTTAATGGCCAAGGGGGACAATTTAAAGCTACCCGCACATGTATGCATCTCATAGGTGGAAGGAGTGAGACTTTAAAGAGAAGGCAACCTAATAAAATCTGAGTGGTTTGAAATGAATGCCCTCCTGATGTCCTCAGATTTTACTCAATTTATATATATGAAAGGGATTATTTCCAATTGAGAAATCAGCCCCGATTTGTTTAATTAATCTTGACCTATCCAATTTATTTTGACCCCCTTCCAATCCCCATGTCCCTTCCACTCCCTACATTCTCTCTTTTTTTCTTTTTTTTTCAAGTAACGTTTGCCTTTATTCTCATCTAATTAAGCTCAATTAAATTATATATTTTTGCCAAACCTGCGCTCAAGCTCTATCTATAACACCTTCAAATGTAACTTCAATACTCTCTCTCTCTCTCTCCCCCTCCCTCCCTCCCTCCCTCCTAGGCTCTGAATTTATTATCCTTTAAATTACTATAGCTTTATCTTATTAAACCATTTAAATTTACCATTAAATCTTTGCTCTCTATTTAATCTCCCTCCTAAAATCTTTCTCACATCCCCTAAAATCTATCATAAATTTCCTTTTTACTCCCTTCCTAACCTCTACTCTCTTTCACATCTCCCCTCATAACACCGTGATGAAGAGACCTCCATGCGGAGAAGACCATAAAAAATGTGTATCTCAATCTCCTCATCCCTCTCCTCATAGTAATTTCCTTTCCCATGATCTCTTCCTCTTTTGATTCTAAAGTTTCTATTATGAGAATAACAGAAGAACTAAGTTTTGTTTGGATTTCATGGTTTTTTGTTTGGATTCCATTATGAGCATATAATAGAAGAACTAAGTTTTTTTTCGGGTTTCATGGTTTTTTGTTTGGATTCCATTACACTTGCTTTCTATGCAGTGGTCCAAATCGCGCATATAGTCTGTTCCTCCTTGGATGGCCCACATGTACACGAAAGCTCACTATCGAAAATATTTTTTTTTTCTTCAACTCAAAATTAGTGTAACTTATTGTGAAAAATGAAGCTGATTTGAAGTTGGACCTATGGAAGTATGACATTCTTTAAATACATGTTTTTTGTTCATAACATTTAACTAATTTGAATCTGTATGAAAAACTAAAGAGAGATGTATCCTCTTCTTTTGAATTTGAATTTTAAATTAAAAGTCATCTAAGTCCTTTTCAAAATCTCTCCAATAGGAGTTGGAGACTCACCTAAAGATTAAAAGATAAGAGACTCTAATTTGCAAATTGATGAGGCCCTATTATTATTATACCTTTTCTCTTCAATTGACTTGGACCCTTTTTTTCTATTTTATATTCTATTCTTGGATGATTAGATGAGTTGTAAAAGACTTAGTGACATCTTGGAAATATCTTGCGATAACTTTCTTCTGCTACTTTAAATTCTACCTTCATTTATATATTTTCTCTTTCCAGGTTCTATTTCTTTAAATTAATATCAAGATTTTAATACTTCTGATTCATTTAATTACATTAATATAATAATTTCTTTTGTTGCCCCATTTCAAACTAAAAGAATTATTCTTGTCGTTTTCATTATCAATTTATTTGATCAAGTCACTTAATAATTAAAAAACTATATTTCAATACTCTTTCCTATTTTTTTTCCCTTTGCCATTATCTTTAAAAAGGTTAGATATGGATTTGACTTCTTGAGATGAGGGAAGGTTGTGGAAAAGATTCATTGTTTCCTACATGCCAATATCGTCTTGGTATCAAATGGGCGGCTCTCGATATAGCAAGTAAGTACGTACGTTGAAGTATGAGTTTGTTGCAACATAATGTACTGGTCATTTTAATATTTCTTAGACTAATTCCATTTTTTTTTTATTGTAACATGTTTTACATTGCCGAATTATGTACTTTATATTAATTTTGAAGTGCCGAAAAATGTCAAAATTAAGTCCTATATTTCCAAATCCAATCTTGATTCATTAATTTGTTCATCCTCATCTAATCTTATCATCATAAATATATATATTTCATCCAAAGGGACATCTACATTCAAGATTTCTATTTCTTTCTGTACAATTTCTTGAAAAAAACATAAATATGTTTAAAATTGGAGCTATTGATACTAGGTAAGAGCTAGATTGGAATATTTATGAATTGAGTATTTGTATTGGAATGTTGAAATTATAAAAAATTGGGTTAAGTAAGAGAGTTTTAGCTTTAGTTTCTCTATGATGTATATATGGCTAGCTTTTAATTCTTTTTTTTTTTTTTTTTTTTTTTGAAATACTACATGCTTAAAATATTTGAGACAAGTATTTGAGACAAAGTTATTCCGTAGTTGGTTACTTGCCCGTGCTTAGCACAGGTTCTCTCTTTGCTGGTGGATGTGGATGATGATGAAAGGAAGAGAAAATGTCGGTAGAGACAGTCATCTAAAGTTCAATTTGTAATGTGGGCAGTTCTCTTAATCTGTTTTCTCTCTGTGTTTTCTCTACACATTCAAACGGGCCGCACTTGAATTTTCTCTAATCTTTAACTGAAGTGATTTCAACCTTTTATTATTATTATTATTATTAAACCAGCCAAAGGGCAGAGCTCTTAAAAAAATAAAAATAAAAATAAAAATAAAATAAAAATAAACATGCATTTATAGGTGTGAATGGAGCCATATAGGCCCTGCATTTATAGGTGTGATTGGAGCCATATAGGGCCTGATCCAGCTGAGCCTGAATCCAATGGCAGCAAATATGGACTCTCTGAAGTGAAAAACGGTCAGCACACGAACCTAGGTAAATGGTCTAGAACTTTTTTCTGGCTGGTCCCAGACCCTGAGATAAAGGATTGCAAGACTCGGTTCTTTGTCAAGCTGAAGCCTTTGTCGACTGAACCAGAGCCTCCCATAACTGCTATGGACAGGCATGGATCGAATTTACCTGGTTCGTATTGGCCAGGGACGGGAATCATAAAATCTTTATTGGGCCTGCACATTGGCCCATATGTTTCACAACCAAATTTGGCCCATTGACAGCCTAAATATGACATGTAATTTTAAAAATAGCAATCATTGCTTGTTAAAGAATGATTGTAGGACAAATAATTCGAGTTCCCCCATTCACATATGCACCATCGGGATGTATCCATCGAAAATGAGAATATATATATATATATTCTTTTTTTTTTTTTTTTTTTTTTTTTTTTTTTTTTTTTTTTTTTTTTTTTTTTGGGCCGAGGGAATTTATTTTTGGTAAAAAAACGAAGGAAATTTATGGATCCTTTTTTGTGTCGATGAGAATCAATAAACTTGTGAATTCCTGATGTATTTCTAATTCTTGGTCGCAATTAAAGGATGAGGAAAACTGGGCCAAAATCGAAACGCACCAGTTGGGTTGGACCTATCTGACTGGACCCAATAACCCGCCATTCCCGGCTGGAGAAGCCGAAGAGAGAGAACAACAAAAAGACATTGTATATGGTTACTCCATTGAACATAATTAGCCTATATATCATCATCCATTGTTGAATTTTGTTTTTGTCGGCCTTTGAAAATTTCTCATGGCCGAAATTTTCCATTGGTTTTACTATCAAATTCAAAGTCATCTTCTGATTTTTCTTGAAATCATTTTGCTTGGATTATTAGATCCAAGAGGTAGACAGGACTGAGAACTTTGAAATTAATATGCCTATGAACAAGTTCAATTGTTCTAGAATTGGAATTCAATGGGATTATTTGGTGTTTGGGACTTGATCTGTCCCCTTCACTGGGTCATACAGAGACTACAAAAACAGCTGATAACTCATCATTACTTTGTGAGAAAGAAAAGCTTCGAGCAAAGCATTTCTAACTTCTTATTATTGGCAGGTAAGAAACTGGGGGCACAAACACAAATTACTAGATGCTAAGTCTTCTTGATGAGTTTCCAGTGGAGTTCCATCTATATCTGTATAGATCTAAAGTATAAAAATCTTTACGCATGTTTAACATATCTGAAAATGAACTGTAGACTCAAGGGACATTCAGCTGTCCCGGCTTCAAAAGTTGCAAACCGAACGATTTTGTATGGCTTCTCTTAATGGATGCCCAACTCTTTTTGAGAATTTTTGAAGATCTAAAGGTTCTAGAGAGAGGGATCAGACATGTGACAATTTTTTTATTTTTTTTGGATATTAATTTCTGTGCTCTCTTCCTCCCAATCCCCCACTACATTTTTTTAAATTTTCGAATATCATGGATGTGGAATGTACGACTTAGCGCCTCTTTGACATCTCCATTTTCAGCCTCTACTTAAAATCTCTAAAGCAGGCTAGGGTTTTGAAAATAAGAGCGTTCGACACCTATTTCCAACCTCTGCCTACTTTAGAGATGTAAACAATAACCACAGCCCCATTCTATGTGTAGTTGAAATGTAGAGGAGAAAAAAACAGGCTGATGAATAGTGTTTTGGGTGTCCACAATGCCCAATCCGGTTTTTTTTTTTTTTTTGTTTAACATGAGAGTGTAAATCAAGATTCAAACCGTTGAAAATGTTTACAATATCAAAAAAAGCAATGGGACCAAGTTTCAACCTTTAGATCATCACCAATCTCAAGATATATGAAAACGAAGTGAGCCATTAGATATTATTTTTTAGATTCTATCGGGCCAAACACAAGATTCAAAACATTAAATCTCTTTGGAAGGCCGAACACGGCTATGGTGTCAGAACTCAATGCTTGATACATTGTGAATCTTATGAAATTTGCAAATAAATATTAACCATTGATGTACCTTGCTCGGTTCTAGATTTGTCCATAAGCAGTTTAGTTTTTCTCTTTTCGTTTTTGTTTCTACGAGAATAAATCACAATACAAACCCTTGAAACTGTTCCTAAGGTCAAATATTACTATGAGTTCAAAATTCAGTGGTAGGTCATCACCAATATTAAGATATTTGCAAAAAATGTAGACCATTTTAAACCGTTTTTATGATTCTATGGGCCCAAACACAAGATCCAAAACGTTAAATCTCTTTGGGAGGTTGAATAGAGTAATGGGGTTAAATTATAGAGCTTGATACCTCGTGGATCTAGAGGAACTTGTGAAAAAAATCGCGACTATTGATTTAAAAAAGTCTATTTAAAATAGATCATTGCATTACCAAACACTTTTCTTGATTCTAGCCTCCTTTCTTAATGGCTCTATTTTGATGGGTCTATAAAAATATATATATATATATATATATATATAGATACCAAACAAGGGGTTAAAATTTCCACAAAATGGTAAACCTAATTCTTTGTGAATTAAAGAATCCACGGTTTCTAAATGTGCCTTTAGAGTACATTTGGTAACAGGTGAAGTCAGTAAGGAATCCATAGATTAGAGAATTTCATATTTCTATAGATTTGAGATTTTCTCAACGAGGATTTGTATAGCTGAGGGTTTCAATGTTGGTGTGTATCAATGTATATACCTGAGAAAAATTGGTTTTAGTGCATAAATTCACAAAGTTGAGGATTTCCGAATCCTATGGAAGATGGTTATATTTGAATATCCTAACAGATGAGGATTTTCACTAGCCTCGACAATTTATAATTGCTAAATGTTGGTTTTTTCCAAATCCTTGGAAAACTGATGAGGAATTCCTAAAAATTTGGTTGCCAAATATAAAATTCTTTATATTGGTATAAAAACATGACCTTAAGTTAATCACAAGTGAAATGTAAATAATTCCTTTCGTTTGAATTCTGTTAGGCCTTAAACTTTCCTCAGCACTCAAGACCATCTAGCTTCTTACAGGGTGCAAAGAGGGGAAAAGATTGATCCAAGTCACAAGTGGATAAATATGAAGGCTGGCAATAGCCGATAAAATCTCTGGTAGAAAAATCCTAGATGGATACTCTAGATTCCACCCTAGTTTAAAATTCAAAATGCATTAGCAGTCCACTTTCAACACCTTGTAAGTGCCATTTATTTCCGAGAAATTCTTGACTAGAGTTTTTGTATTGAGAACTTCTAGAGACAATGTTAGTTTAGGAGTTTATGGAGCATGTCAGATTTCTTATTTGACTGTTAGAATCAAGAAAACCCTATCTTTTGAAATTTCATCCTGCCCGTTCAAATTCTCCAAATTCTTGGATTTTTAATGCTAGGATATACTTGAAGATTTGAAAGACTTGCTCAAAAGAATATTTTTAAAAATTGTGAATTGTCCCCAACAGGATTCCTTTAATCTTGCAAACAGACATGACCATATAGAAAATTTAAGGGACGGCCACTTTCCATCACACTTGATAAATTTAAGCCCTTCACACATGCTACCTCCATTCCTTTCATATCTAGCAGCTTAAATTCGATACTCATTCAAATTTTACCGGTCCCTCGAATTGATCATGCAAAATCGACACTCATCCAGCTTTATGAACCACTGACTATATATTAGAAAACTTCAAAACAATATCAAACATCATCTCATGATTTAAAGAACCGAAAACCTTCAAAAACATTGTCACCCTATAATTGAAAACCTTGCCACCCTATAATTGTAGTACTTTTAGGTGGGTCCCCCAAGTTGCAATATCCTTGATAATAGCAGTCTGATCATCTTTGGAAATGATTATTATTTACATTTAAAACCCAAAAATGATCAACAGTATCGATTATCCCCAACTTGTAGTTCAACTGGTAAGAAAAATGGGTGCAATAATAACAATGATGGAGTTCAAGGTCCCACTATTTTAGGGCAAAATGAATAAATAAATAAAGTACAATGTCTTCCACTTTGGTAGAAAGGACTATAAAGGCTTCATCTTTGGCGGATACATTAACCAAAACTGTAATTGAATTAAGGCATGCGCTAACCAGAATCTCAACCGCCCATTGGATTTTTTTTATGGGTTTATTACTTACCTTGTAGATTTGTAGTCGTGCAATGACAGAGACACGGAGAAGACTGTTGAAATAATATAACCGTGTCCTTTGTCTTACGAGTTATGCTACATGGACAAACTTTTTGTCCAGAATCATGGACAAACTCCTAAGTATCCCTTGAATATCACTATGATATTCAAGGGATACTTAGGAGTTTGTCATGATTCTGGACCAAAAAGTTTGTCCATGTAGTCTTTTTGTTGTCTTACGTACTGAAGACTTCCAACTTCCAAGTCAAGCACACCTCCTTTTGGGCTGGGCTCCCATGCACTTGCGGTGCACTATATTATAGTGCGACCTGTTTTGTCCTATAAGGACAACCCATGTTAGGTATTTGAAAGAGACTTCCAACTTCCAAGTCAAGCACACCTCCTTTTGGGCTAGGCTACCATGCA
Source organism: Camphora micrantha (assembly GCA_003546025.1). Taxonomy (NCBI): domain Eukaryota; kingdom Viridiplantae; phylum Streptophyta; class Magnoliopsida; order Laurales; family Lauraceae; genus Camphora; species Camphora micrantha. The sequence goes on along the minus strand of QPKB01000005.1, from coordinate 17,617,250 downwards.
CTTACGGTGCACTATATTATAATGCAGCGACCTGTTTTGTCCTATAAGGACAACCCATGTTAGGTATTTGAAAGATAGCTGTGCTACATGGACAGACTTTGGGATCAATCCAAAGACCGGTTCCAAAAGTTCTGTCCATTTAGACTTTTACTTTGAAAGAGGAGTTTAAAACCTAAAATCCCGTATCATGGGGTCAGGCTTTGGTACAGCGACTTATCAGCATAATATGTTGCAGGTCGCACATGTCCAATGGTTACGCTCCGCGTGTACGCGAAAGTGGAAACAACACTCCCTCTTTCCAAAATCTTTCATGAGTTAATTGAATGGATCCTTACTGTCCCTCTTACCTTCTGTTACCAAAAAAAAAAAAAAGGACTAAAACATCTCTCACCCTCGTTCTCTCTCTCTCCTCAACTTATCTGTTACCGGCTATCATCTCGTTCATCTCTTTTGTTATTGTGAGACAGGTACAAATACTCCCTACAAATTAGATGTTACTCTGTAGAATCTTTTGCTATTGTTAATTTTCTTTTCCTTTTCAACATTTTTTGTTGTCTTGAGATTTAGAAACCTTAAATACTAGATATTCAAATATAAAAGACTATACCATCAGTACATCCAGTAGTACTAGCAAACCAAACAAAAATATATATAAAAAAAATAAGGCACCTTAGTTGAAAAATCTTATCAAACCCTCTCCATGTGTTCAACAAAACTAGAAAGATTTAGAATATCATCTCTCATCTATGATGCAATTAGTTTCAACACTACCAAATCATCTACAAATAAAAGGTTTAGAGGAGAGGTCATTCTATATATGCTATGTTGACCTTTGATATTAGCATAAATAAATCAGAAATGGTTGGTACAAAAGCTATCCAAACCACAAGGTGGTACCCCCTAAAGTCAAATATTCTCCATTGATCGTCCAATGATATATTTGATATTTTCTTATTAAGATTTTTTTTTTTTTTTTTTTTTTTGGCATCAAACATAAAATCTCTCTTGATCAAGTGCAAACTTAAAAAAAATAAAAAAGAAAAAGAAAAAGAAATTAACTATATGTTTATGGTTAATGGTTGGATAAAAATGTTCCATTAATGTTGATCATGCGTGGCCCAAATTTAACTTTGATTCAAAGACTACAACTTCATTAGATTAGGGTTTTGACACGACCCAAGCCCGAGATAAAGATTAAATCCGAGTATAATCCCAAGTCGCGTCCCTTACTTATTCACGTGAACTTCAATCATACAAAATTCACAAGGGATATCAATTATACATTATGCGAATTGGAATTGTAACAAATATACGTTACTCAACGTATAAAAATAAAATTTCGTTTACATTATGTACAAACATCCACTTGCATAGTTAAATACAATGCAAGGATGAAAAGTGTGCAACGTTTCCAACCAATTTTCCATTTCAAAGTTTTTCCTTCTAAGTTTTCCATGTTTGTTTTCATTTTCAATATCATACTCATATAATATCGAATCATCTCCACTCTGCTAGTCCTCCTGGAGGAATCGACGCAGTCGCCTCCGCTGACGTTGTGGTCTCTACAGGACCAGCATGGGCAGTTGAGGCAGTAATGCCATCAATAATACTGTGAATTCAACAATTTAGCGACATATAAACAGATCTATAATTACATATACTAATTACATACTTAAATTGTCTAATTCATTATTAGACTAATACAAATGCAATTCAGAATCAATTAGAGTCTTTATTCAAATTTGACAAACTACATAGCATTTCATGTCAAATCACTTCTTCCTAAAAGGGAATGAATCACATCTTCCACACGGAAGGAATCAACTTCCTTAAAAAAGGAAATACAAATAACATATATTGTGAGATTTATTAGAGCCCAGACCAGGAACTACTGACATCACCATGGAACTCCGGAATACTCCCAAATCACCTGCTGCAGCAAGACCAACTCTAATGAGCTTAACGAAATCATTATGTAGTGCCAGACTCAAGAAACAATAAAAATTACCATATTAATTCCGTTCAATTACAAATTAACGGATATAATTCAATAAACAATTCTTTTAGAATCCAAATCAAGTTACGATCCATTTCGGATTCAAATTCAATTAAGTAATACCAACCATTTAGATGTAATCATCAGTTGTTTAATGTATGTGTTATTCTCGATTGACACCACAATTTATATGAATTTTATACATTAAAGTCCCCTTAATTAACATCCATGGAGGTAAAACAGTATCAATAGCCTTGATATAATCAATAGGATTTTTTCCTTTAAATATAAAAATTAATCGCGACTTTTATTAGTTTCGGTAATCCATCAATGACCTATCTTAGTTCCCAAATCCATGGATACTAACTTATGGAAATCTTAAGAATTCTTTAAGCATATTTGATTAACCATTTAATCAAACCTCATCATTGGGTTAACTGAACATAAGTTCAGTTATAAACCACAAATCCAAGAAACTATTAGACTAAGAAAATTGCATCTCAATTGTACAAAAAGACTTGAGCATTTGCTACAGGTTTGCTCGAGCGGCTAACGTTGGCTCAAGCGGATGTCTTCCAGAAAGTAGGTTGTTCAAGCGACCTCTCTTGATCATTCAAGCGATAACAGAGACAGAAACAGGTCGCTCGAGCGGACTCTTATTCGCTTGAGCAGACATCATCCAGAGAGTGGGTTGCTTGAGCGACCTCTAGTGTCCACTCTAGCGATGACAGATAAAGGTAAATTCGCTCGAGTGGATGCTTATTCGCTCGAACAGTCGCTCACAGAAGGTGATTCGCTCGAGCGGATTCCTTTTTGCTCGAGCGGACACTTCAGAATTTCAAATCCGGAATTCTGAATAGTTTTCTTCTTTCATTTTCAATCCTTCACAACCTACACAAAAACACAGGACCTCCTGTTCTCTTCTCAATCACCATTCATTCATCAAAACAACACTTCTAATCCATTTATACATCATTCAATCAATTCAAATACCATTTAAATGATTCACAAATCAAATCAATTTTATACAAATAGAATGAAATCATCTTTAATGACAAAAATCATAAGAAACTCATAGCAATGAGCATTTAATCACAAGTATTGTCTATACTTGTCTTAGATTCGAATTTCACACAAAAACCCTCTCTTTTGAGCTCAATTTGAGACTAAATCTCCCAATTCAAAACCCTAATTCCATAAAACAACCAAAAACTAATTTCAACAAGTTGTTTGAAATGAAAACGAGTCTAAAGAACCTAATCACAGCTGAAATCCTCAAAACTACTCACCTTATAGCTTATAGTCAAGAAGAACTGAAGTTTCTCTCAAATCTAACTTCAAAGAAATGAAAGAAAGATGAAGAAGATGATGGGGAAGATAAAGAAATCAATTTCCCTCTCTTAATTCACTTGTATAGTTCCCAACATAGACCACCGATGAAAAAGAAGCAAGGAAGAAGAACCTAGACTGAGCTCTCTCTCTTTTTCCTGCTGGAAGGATCGAATGAATGAACATTTAGTTCATTCAAAACCTTATAAACTCAAATTTGCACATTAGCCCTCTTCATTATACTTATTTCTATTTTAAGTCACCTGAAGGCTCATATGACTCATTTCAAGTTAAATGAAATTGAGTGAATTATGAAAGTTGATGTACTTGTCGAAATACACATGATGGTACCAAATTTCACCGTATTCGACAAAATACGCATAAATCCATATTTACAAAAAAGTCCTCAATTTCATTAAATGGAATCTAAATTCAGTTCAATTGGCTATTCTCTTCTAAAGCCATTTAATTAAGTTCAATTCATCTACTTGTGACTAATTGGAGTCATGTTGATCATTAATCACATTTAACTTGATTAATCACACTTAATTTGCATAAATCTTGATTAATTAGAGTTAATCTTGATTAACTCGGGATGGAGTGTAACGGGTTTTGTTCGTGACCATTTCTCCCTAGACTTGATATTTATGCATGATAATTAAGTTCTTTAATAGCTTTTTTTTTCTCTAGGAAAGTTTTTTTTTTTTTGTTTTTCTTTCTTTTTGAATTGATATTCTTTAAACTTGTTATTTTAGAACTTATTCTGTATCTCTTATAATTTTTTATTGTTTTAGAAAGAAACAAGAAAATGGAAGGTACAAGCTCTCAAAATATACCATATAACTATGTTGCATTTTATATGTTGCATGAGTCATTCAACTATTGATTTAAAGGATTTCATTTGATGAGCTATAGAGAAAGGGAGAAATCTAAGTGAATGGATAATAGCAGTCATCGAATCAAAAGGTTAAAAACGCACAAATCTTAATACATTGATTAAAAAAAAAAAAACCCTTGTCTCAATGGAAACTTCAACTAGAGTAACCACAATACCCAACAGATTGGTCATGTTTTTAAAACATGATTAAAATGAAAAAAATAAATAAATATGTGCAACGTATTTATTAATCATTTCATTGCTTAGTTCTTCTTTTAAAATGTGATTAGGAGTACTTAAGTTCTTTCGAAAGTAATAAATCAACAATCAAAGCTAAAATATTTCACTATTTCATGTTACATCAAATAATTAAATTTACTTATGCAATAGTGAAAATTTTAAATAAACACAAAGTATGGGTGAAATGATCAAGCACAACCTTTTTACAGTGATTTTAAACCACATTATGAGGCCCACTTTAGTTGCATTCACGCATGATCAATGATTAGATTAGGTCATTATATGAATTTCTTATGGTTACAAGTTTTCTTCTTTGATAGCTGCAACCATGTCACTTGGAGATGTTCTAGTTGGAGTTTTTATTGGGACAAGTTATTTTATCAACAAGTTTTATAATTCGCCATTTTTTAATCCTTGGATTGGATGGTTGCTATTATTCATTTGCTTAGATTTTTTTTTTTTTTTTAGAGCTTATCAAATAAAATCCACTAAATCAATCGTCAAATAACTTATGCCACATATACAATGGAGATATTTTACCTCACACATCATGAAAAAAATCGTTGTACATTGTCATCATGTGTTTAAATAAAAATAGATTTCTTTTATCTTTTGTATTTTAATATTTTGTATAAAAAATATGCTCATGGTTGATATTTCATTCATTTAATTGCTTGATCATTCCATTTCATTGTGTAATTCTTTTATCATTTAATTGCTTAATATTCATTTAAAATGGGTAACATATTTTTTTAATATCTTCATTATTTATTTAAAATGTGTTGCATAGTTTTTATTCAATAGATTATTTTTCTTTTGTCATGTAATAGAATGATGATTTTGAGCAATTTAGATTTTACGATGTAGGGCCATTATTAGTAAATTGGACCTACCTTTATGAAATAGAACAGGGGACCCACATTTAGGAATTACGTCATATGTGAGGTCCATTTTTCATTATGGTCCAGTTTTTTAAAATTATAATATGGGATGCGCATTTAGAAATTAGAACATGAGTTTCATCTTTTTGGAATTACATATGGCTCACATCTTATAGAAATTAAAATTCATGCTGCCTTTTTAATTTGGATATAGGTCCCACCAAATAAAAATTATAACATCTTCTTAAAAAAATAAAATAAAAATTATAACACAATGAAATTAAAGTGTGGCCTTATATTTTAGGAATTATAATAAATGGGTCCCACCTTTCATATCATAAGTTAAGAGTTGTTTGGTTAAAGAATTGGTAATGGTATTCTTGGAAAAAAAAAAGTTTATTTATGCACACATGTTAATTTTGAGGAGCAGTAGAAATATATCCGTCTTGAATTCAAACCCTTTATATTGACGTGGCACGCTCTCATTGGATGGAGAAAGACGCTGCATAATATTATGCAGAGTCCACCCCCTTTTCTTGGACATTCACAAAGTCACACCCATTTCCTGAAATACCCTTTTAAAAGCACACTCTCCAACTAACCTTGTGAACTTTCATTTATTTACAAAAATATCCTTTTGCAAGTACTTCCCAAAATTACCCAATAAACTTAATAGCACATCAATCAATTTGTGGGACCTAATATTTACTAGATCAAATCATTCTATCCATCTACATAGGACCCACTTGATGAAATATTCAACCATTTATCAATCAAGTGGGTCCCATGCATAAGGGTGGATAAGTGAAATATTGTGGGCCCCGCTTAGATAAGAAAAGAAGGATAGGGTGGGTAAATTAGTTGGATATAGTTGGTCTCATTAAAGATAATTATGCGGAGGATATTTATCTAATGGCCCATAGGTAGATGGGTATTAGGGTGGATTTGCATGTTTCGTCTAGTTGATCCCACATAGATAGGTAGGTTGGTCAGATCTAGTGATTTGAGGTAGGTAGGCATGATGGTTACAATTGGTCGATGGTAAGATGATTTGGGCCTGGCATGTAGGATTGTTTGTCCAGGCTAGTTCTAGATTTCAAATCCAAACACATACAAGCCAGCATTATGGCCCATCTAAGGATCACATGTAACTAATTAATGAATTTTCATTAATCAATAGCAAGTGAATTGATTTACACGTGATCAATCCAGCTCGGGGTCATACTTTGATTATAGTAAGATACAACTCTCAATGTTAAAATCAAAGTACAATGATTATCTTGAGGGTCTGGATTCATTATAGTTCACACTATTATTTTCATATTTTAACTGCTCTCATAAGGTCTTTATAGACTTAGTCTTGAAGAATATTCAGGTATTTCTAAATTTAGAATTTTGTATATAATGTTATTAAAAAAATATGCAAAAAAAGTTAATCTTAAATGATTAATAAGAATTTATATATGTAAAGTCCTATGGGTGGACCCACTTTATGCCTATGTAGATGGATAGATTGGTTGATCTAATAAATATTAGGTCCCACAAATTGAATGATTTGCTATTAAGTTTATTGGGTAATTTTGGGAAGTGCTTGCGAAAGGATATATTTATAAATAAATGAAAGTTCATAAGGATGGTTGGAGAGTGTGCGTTTAAAAGGGTACTGTAGGAAATGGGTGTGACTTTGGGAATGTACATGAAACGGGATTTTAGATTTTAAGCTCCTCCTTCCAAGGCCTGACGTGGGCTGCCCTCATTGGACAAGGCTAGGAGTATGGCCAAGGTTGTTCATATGGCAGCATTAGATCTACACATTTGAATTTCCTGGTGTCTTTTACGTTCGCATCAAGAGCCAGAGGGCTTACAGAACTGTGAGTGCCATTGTGCATGCCATTAATGTTTTTATTTTTTATTTTTTTGTAAAGGCATTAATGTTAATTTGGTTTAATTGATTAATGTTGATGAGCTTGTTTTATGGTTTTACTTATTTCTTTGTGAAGAATGACAGAGTCCTAGTTTGGAGTCTTGAATCAAAGTTTTTAAATGGATAAGGAAAGGTGGAGAAGTGGTGGTAGAGAAAGTTGTCTATAGTTCAATTTAGAATTGTGGGCAGTTTTTTTTTTTTAATCTGTTCTCTTAATTGTTTTCTCTGCAGTCAAATTAATGGGCCATAAAGGCCCTTGAATTTTCTCTAGTCTATATGAAGTGAAATACTGAAATCTCTTATTTTCATTTTCATCAAAGCAACCAAAGGGGCAAGCTCTACTTCGGCAAAGGTTAAAAATTGAGATCTCTCTTGACGAATAATTTTGTATTGTCTCCACATGCATTTATGGGTCCTAATGGACCTATATTTGGCCTGATCCAGCTGAGCCTGAATCCAATCACCAAAAACTTGCACTTCTCAAGGGAAAACGGGTCAGTACTTGGACTACGTAAAGGGCCCAGATCATTAGATCTAGAGTTTTTGGACTTGGGTCTTTGTAAAGCTAAAGCCTTTGTCGACTGGAGTAGGGCCTTGAATAACAGTCATCAGCAACCTTTGATCCAGTTTCCTTTGTTTGTGTTCTTATTGGGCCTGTACATTAGCCCATGTAATTCCAAACCAAATCTCGCCCATTAACAACCTTAACTACGATAAGTTACTTTAGTAATAAAGATATTCATAGAACAACTTTCCCAAGTTCCCCAATTTGTATATCATTAGGATGTTATCGGTCAACAATAAGGGAAATATTATGCGTCCATTTTGTGTGGGTGAGAATCAATTGGGTTGTAAAATTCCTGATGGATCGGATCTTAGCCGCAAGTAAAGGTCGAGGGAAATTGGGCCAGAATCATTTAGATTAATTACATATGAATCAGTTGGGTTGGGCCTATCAGATTGGACTCAATTTATTTGTAAATGGTCTCTTGAACATAATTACCCTATATGTCATCAATCGTTGAATATTATTTCTTCTTTTTTTTTGGTAGACCATTGAGTATATCTCAGACCTAAATCTTTTGTTGGTAGGCAGTAGTGTAGTTTCAAGGAAGGAATGCATTTCTAAGTTCTTGGTGGTAAGTCAGAAATTGGGGACCAAACACAAATGACTGGGTGCTAAGTCTTCTGGACGGTGGAAGAGTTCCAAATGGAGTTCCTTCTCTCACTAGACCATTTCAGGACATACCTAACGGTCCACAACCGTTACTAAAAAAAATTGTAACGGTTTTTTTGGGTCACAGTTTGGACGTTTCTAATCTGTTATAAACATCCCTAACGGTTATAAACCGTTAAAACCATTTCAATTGTAACGCTTGATTTCCGTTACTAAAATTAGTTCCTAACGGTTTCAATACTCAGTTGTGTTAACAATTTTTAATAAAACAGTAACAGTTTCGCAAGTTTTGTAACGGTATTTTACACTTAAATATTTGTCACAGTTTTGCAAACTATGTAACGTTTTTTCATGCCAAATTTGAGTTACTGATTCATAACATTCCTAACGGTTGTGAAATCTTTTGTAACGTTTTGTCATGCTAAATTTGTGTTATTGATTCATAACATTCCTAACGGTTTATAACCGTTACAAAACTGTTAGATGTGTAAAAAAAAAAAATCCAAAAACCACCCCTGAATATCGAACCTGCTGCATATATAAAAATGGCCTTTTACACGGTTCATACATATTGTTATGAGAAAAACATAAAGCATATATGGGCCATCAAAAGTAGCCACTGAGTGATGCCTACTCAGAAATGAGAGCCAATCATGAATGCATCTCTTATGGTCTAGATTATTGTAAAAGTTCCTAAGAAATAAACGGACCAAATATACTAGATCATGCATATAAAATCCATTGCAAATGAATAAAAAACATCTGTGCACTAATGTTGGCTTGAAGAATATTCAATATTGCATGTACCTAAATATATAGAGTAGACAAAAATAAAAATAAAAATCTCTCCTCATCATGATATGGTAATGATCATGCAAAAGATACTTCATAATAAAAAAAATAGTTGCAAGTGCTTGTCACATCCAAACCCAAATATACAACACAAGTCAATATCATGTTACAGAACTGTGTAGTAAATGAAGCACCAGCACATCTCAAATGGCAGTGGCAAATTACTACTTCAGTGCATTCTAGTCAGTACTCGTAAAACCTTGGAACATGGCATATTATAACAAGACTTCTCCAGACTCATTTGAGATACCTACATCTGTACAAGAAGTTCTGTTTTGATTTGCCGAGAAGCTTCACTTTCGTTGCCTTCGCCACATTGACCACATAATGAATCTATTTCATCAATGAAGATGATAGATGGAAGTTCTCATGTGCCATTTGAAAAAGGTTTGAAACCAGCTTCTCACTTTCACCCATCCATTTTGAAACCAAGTCCAATGAAGAAATACTGTGGAAAAAAACAAAACAGTATTAAAATTTATCAACTCAGCTACCTGCTGCAAGATACATTGATTCCAAGTGAGAGTAAAAAAAACATGCTCTCTCTCCCAAATTGGCTTAAAAACTGAAATATAGAACAGCAAAAGCCAAGTTGGGAAAAGCTCATCAGGAAGTAACATACCAGGAGGAGAGTAGGCTATTGGTGAACCAACTTCTGTGTTCGGTAACTTCTGGTTTCATCTTGTTCTACCTACAAGATCAAAGGAAAAATTTCTGAATAATTAGAAGAAGAAAAAAGGACCAGATGCCACACACCAGTACTCTTGCAACTAACAAAGACAATTGGGTTCCTACAGACGCCAAGGTGTTGTAGCAGAACTTGTAATATAGCCTTAATGCTAAAACTGTCTATACATAACAGCAAGAAATAACATGAAGTAAACTAACATGTATCATCATCTTAATTTCTACATAAGAACAGTGAAGACTCCTGATTGTTACCAAGGCGGCAGAAAAATTAACTATCGGGGAGAACAACATTGGAATCACATACCAAGAGCAAAATAACAACATTCAAGAACCTTTGAATTACTCTCTTAATCCATATACATATAACCAAGACTGGTTTACTGATATGCTACAGAAAAGATCAGATCATTTCTAGTTCCAGAACTGTAGATTTTCTCTCATAAATATTTGATTTAAATATGAAAGGTCCAATATTTAAGGAACCATCACTAGTCTGATATGTTAAAGTTGGTTCTTTAACAACCAAGTAAAACAAGAAAAAGAAACAAGCTTAAAATGTAATCTATAACCTCAAGGTTTCAAAACTGAGCACCTTCCAAGTGTGCCACCGGCCTTGGTCATATAATGAACATACAGAAAAGTAGCAGTAACATTAAAGCTTGAAAAATGTATGAAATAATTCATGTCTGAATACACTAGCCTTTGCAAGCAAGTCCACTTCTAGATTCCATTCTGTTGGGATATGGGTGAAAAGGCATCAACTGCGGACAGTGAAGCTTTCCCTTGTTCATAAAATCAGCTAATTTCCAAGGTGGGGAACAATCATTGTGCCCACCTAATGGAATTTTTAATCTGCCTCAGTTGGTCATTTAGACATGAAATTTCTTCTATGGATGAAAAAAATTGAACTAGTTTATGAAGATGAACCAGAGAAACTATTAAAACAGAGAAGTGTAAAGTAAGACAATGACAAGAAATAATTGAGGTGTGCTTGGTACAAAATTCAAACTCCACTAAGTGGATGGAAACAAAAGCACTGCAAAGGTATTCAACTGATGGTACTGTCATTGAGAAACATACAAAAACCTGCTTAGCTGCAACAAGCCATTCAAGAAATCTAGAACTTACCATCCTTTTTAAGAAGAATGACCAAGTGATAAGCATGTGTAATTAATAAATAAATTGCACTACAAGCATCATCCCATTTTCAATGCACTACGAGCATCATCCCATCTTGTGGTGACTAATGCATGCAGTACAGTGCAATGCCCACAAAAATCTGATTTTTCAATTTAGATAGTACCTCCTGATATTATGAGAGCCTGTGCAGTGTAATTAAGGTTAGCTTTTGCCAATGGAATAACTCGAACACCAATTAGCTGAAAGGCGAACATAATTATTAAGAACAATGGATTAAATAGGTCAAAAAATAAATAAAAAGACAAACAGTAAGGGAAATAACAAAAGAAGATTTGATTCAGCTAGGTCTGCCATTATTAAGATGTTTGAGGCTTTGAGCCAATGATTAAAGAGGAACTTTATGCAAACTATAAACAAGAAAAGGTTTGATTTTGAAACCATATCTACTCTCAAATTGGTACATATGGCTATGATCGATTCCATCTCAATCTGCCACACATATAGCCTAAAACCTTTTCCGACCAAGTATTTCTAAATGACTGTTCACAAGCCAGAAATTACTTACACCACTATAAAAAAAATCCAGTCACACCTACCACATCAATTTCTGGCTATGCTCCACCAAGAAATGACATAATTTTCAAAGATCCAGATTTGATGGAAATGCCTCTGTATTGTACCTTGATGATGGTTGTACTCTACCACTAAGAGCACCTTCCAACTGTGCTACAGGCAGTTATGCAGGATAACTGTATATACTTCCTGTTATGACTGATGATAAATGAATAAAACATGGTGCATTTATGCAGGATAACTATTTCTAGCTCCATATGTAGCTCAGTTTTGCTATGCAGAGGCCAAATGCCAGGCACAAAACAAACTAAAGAACCAGTCAAGAAGCAATTTCTTGACTGCTACAAAGCTTATAATTAAACTGCTAGCAATCAGTAGAAGAAAGTAAATCTCATCAGTTATCATCTACCATGAAAGTAAATTTTCAACAACATGCCACCCAATCACTAGTTAATCCTTCTTACATATGAATATATGGCTATTTACTCAAGATGAGAATCTATTTTGTTGGGCAAAACTCCACTTTAATAATCCACCCTTTTTACAAGTTATAAAATGAAGCACTAGGATAGGAAAAGTGCGCGAATGGAACACGAGGCAAATCCGATTTTTTTTCACCGAAAAATTGCAGAATTCAAGTTCATGATATGGACTTTGAGATCCCCAAATTTCAAAAAGAAAATCCATCGGGAAGTGGGTCAACTAGTGACCTAAACAGGGGTACTCAGATTGGATTCGGCAGATTTGACCGATTGGGTTGGAAAAGTGCGCGAATGGAACACGAGGCAAATGATATTTTTTTTCACCGAAAAATTGCAGAATTCAAGTTCATGATATGAACTTTGAGATCCCCAAATTTCAAAAAGAAAATCCATCGGGAAGTGGGTCAACTAGTGACCTAAACAGGGGTACTCAGATTGGATTCGGCAGATTTGACCGATTGGGTTGGAAAAGTGCGCGAATGGAACACGAGGCAAATGATATTTTTTTGAACCGTAAAATTGCAGATTTCAAGTTCATGATATGGACTTTGAGATCCCCAAATTTCAAAAAGAAAATCCATCGGGAAGTGGGTCAACTAGTGACCTAAACAGGGGTACTCAGATTGGATTCGGCAGATTTGACCGATTGGGTTGGAAAAGTGCGTGAATGGAACACGAGGCAAATGATATTTTTTTGAACCGTAAAATTGCAGATTTCAAGTTCATGATATGGACTTTGAGATCCCCAAATTTCAAAAAAAAAAATCCATCGGGAAGTGGGTCAACTAGTGACCTAAACAGGGTACTCAGATTGGATTCGGCAGATTTGACCGATTGGGTTGGAAAAGTGCGCGAATGGAACACGAGGCAAATGATATTTTTTTGAACCGTAAAATTGCAGATTTCAAGTTCATGATATGGACTTTGAGATCCCCAAATTTCAAAAAAAAAAAAAAAAAAAGGAAGACATGTACAACAAAGAAACAAGATCATCATAAATCAAGAAAATAAGAACCTGTCCAAGAAGAGGATAATCTTGTGCTATGGCTATGAGGAGAAGACGGAATGGGGCAAAGAGGTTTTTCTTTTTTCCTTCAACATTTCTTCAACTGCTGCTGCAGTTATAATGCTGTCCCAGCTTTGGCCTAGCTCCTTTTGGATTAGATTCAGTTGAAGTTGTGGGGCCCATTGTAATGGCCCAGGTTAGATATTAGGTCCAATTACAAAATATCTGAACTTGGGCCTGCTTTCACCTTGTTGATCTGGAATACATAGGAATCAGGAACATGGCTAACTACATGAAAAATGGCTCTGAGCTAGGCCTAAAACTAGGCCTAAGCAGCTGTAATAAGTCACCTGATTGGATGGACGCAGGGCCATGGTTCAGTGATAATGTTCATTTATCTAACCAGCCCCACTATAGATGTAAATACCCCAAAAGTCTCTCAGTGGCTTACAGTCCACAGTGGGCCCAACAGAATTCAATGTTTCACCAATAGGCTGGATTAAGGCCTGGTTAAGGGGTCAGTTTGGTACAAGTTCATAGCAACAACTTTCTCCACCAAAGCTGTTCTGCTATTTCTCCTCATCCAATCAGATCCTAAGTTCTTGTTTCCATGAGAAAATGAAAAATGAAGAATCCCTGCCTGATGGAGAGATGATGAGAAATACAGAGGTTCTGAAGCAATGATTCTTTGCTATGTTCAGATTTGAATGGAGAAAGCTATGCAGTTGAAAACCATTTAATTTATCTTAAATGAAAGAATTATTAAATGGTTACATGATAGTTTTTGAAATTATGAAAATTTTGTTTCACTAAAGAACAAAACTATCTTCATTCTGAGAAAATACTCTGTTTTTTTCAAAGAAAAAGGTTAACAAGAAGAACTACCTTTCTACTCAACAGAGGCCTGAATCATGTTTTCCTTCCATGCAGATAGGATGGATTTATGGTTCAGTCACTGAGGACATATTAACAGGCTTCAAGATGCATTGTAGAGGGTGGAAATCAGAGGTTCACCTGCACCAACACCATTGTCTACCCCTTCACCTCCATCCCTTTGCTCGCATACTGTCCAATAAGGGGCAGCTTTACAGTTCAGATTCAGATCCACAACTTCAGACCTGATTAATAATATAGATTTAGATTGATAGATGTGGCCCTTATAAAAGGGGAAATCAGATTGATGAATTATATTGAAATTAAATCTACCTTTTCTGCAATTTGAGTGATCAATTGGCAGCATGGTTATAAATCTTCTGACTTTCTTCAACCTTCTCAGTCCATAACCAAACTCAGTCCAACCTTCTTCAATCCCAACATGATTGAACCTTCAGGCCAGAACATTGTTCCTCCCCTGTTTGGCCACCCATCCCATCTAAACATCTCAGGCTGCAGGGAATACCTGTGCATTGTCCTCCACCATGAAACCAAAACCTGCAGGAAATCAAGGGAAGCCCCAAAAGAAAAAAGGCATACAGACAAAGCCTAATTTCTGAGCCTATGATATCCTTCTCATCCACTCAATCACTTAGCTTACACAATTCTGGTTTTGACACTTTCCATTCCAAAACAATTAATGATCACTATCACTTAACAAATGCAATAAAACAATCAGCCAAAAGATTGACTGGGAAAAAGAACAAAATGAAGGTTGAACCTGATTATTTAAACAAGCAAGCAATCCAAATTAATATTTATAAAAGAAGAAATATGCAAACACATCCAAATAAACAAGCCAATAAGTTCTTACATCCATATCAAGCAAAATGCACTCAAAACATAAACTAGCCAATAAGTTCAAGTTAAACATAATAAGTCAATAAACATATCCAAAACAACTAATTAAGAAATTTCCATCCTTGACTCTAGCCAAATCAAAGGCCCTCCTGCACTAAAACCATCCAGATACCTTATTCCATCTTGGGGGCCATCATAAACAAGAGCATCACCAACTAAAACTTCCTCAATGTAGACTTTTTTTTCACCTATGAGAACTTTTCTGCCATGGCAAATTCCAGCTGTCTCTGTCATAACGTAACCCTTAGCAACCGCAAGACCATTCCTATCTAGTAAGGTTACATTTGGTGAAGAACCAAGTGTCCTAGGAGAAGGATTCACAGAGTCGAACATGTCCTTTAAGTTTCGTTGAGTCTGACGGCAAACTGAATTGGAACCAACTTCAGTTTCGGGTGGTGTTGTCCCGCATGCGGCTTGAGCACTTGACATTCCATTGTTTCTTACAAGCTTAAGTACATCCTAACACAATGGAGATAACAATTAGTTATATATAAATGGTATTAAATGCAAGGAGGCACAAGTGTAACTCACCGTTAACACACCCATGACATTACATATGGAAGCCTTCATCTCATTCAATTCCCCTTTCAACTCAGAATTGGATGAAGAGCTTGCTTGTTGCAGTAATGCCTTTGCAATAGCTGTACGTTGCAATTGGTTCTTAGACTTGGTCGAGCTGATTCCACGAGTTCTACTGCTTTTATCGGGCCCAAAGACTTCAGCCAATTCATCGTTATCCAAGGCTACTTCAAATACACTAGCCTCACCTTTCGAGCTTGCCTCTTTTCTTCTTTTTTGAGCAGCCTCAACTTGTTCCTATATTATCAACCAATGATATGAGTAGTAATATAAATTAAAAGAATTAATCTTCTGTTTTTTAGAACTTACATAATGAATTCGAGCACTCTCCAATATAGTCCCATCACGGCGCTCATGTCCTTTTTTCCAACTATCTACCCGTCCATGTTTTCTGCTAGGATCTTCTTTATCCTGCAAAAACAATCTTCATTAGTTGTTGGGATAAAGAGAATGGAATTTAATGGTGCAATAATAGATACCTACCATTTTATCCAACATATGGGCGTATGTGCCCCGCCCATTAGTATGCCGATATTTATTCTTTTTCGCGTTCTCTGCATTCTTTGCATTTCTAGCTTTCACTTCATCAGTACTCTCATTTCTAACAAACATTGCCCAATGATTTGGATCTTTACCCAATGGGCATGCCGCAATGGCTTCTTCCACACCCCCGCACTTACTCAAAATCTCTTTCCGTAAGGTATACTTTGCTGATCTGAACTTTTGGGGAAAGTCCTTTTCTACTGCTTGGCGTGCCGCTGATTGGGGAACATTAGGCTCAAATTCTTGCTACATACAACAAGTAAAAAAGATTAGATCTTCAGCACTTATCTTCAGGAAAAAAGATTAGTCATAAGCAAATGTCGGATACATGTATCCAAAACATCAAATGTACATGTAAACCTTACCATTAATTCATTCCAAACATCATTTTTGAAACTTCCATCTATTTTTCTCCAGTCCTTGTAATGAATTGGAATACGAGCTCGAACGTAATAACCAACACGAGAATTCCATTTGGCATGGTTAGGACCCACGGCAATGCCGTCCGCATTGAACTCTATAGGTAACTTACTAATGGTTCCAGTTGCTGGTGAGGCTCCCGAAGTTGAATTATGAGATGGAAGTGGCACTGAACTAGAAGGTTGGGAAGCAATAAGGCGTGATTGACCTGATGCCATTGTAAAATAGCCTAATATTTGACAAAGGATTGTTAGTAGATACTATTACATGAGAAATTTATATCTAAAGCAAACTGAAAAGGAATATTTATATCTAAATGTAGAAAATGATAAATTTTGCATGTAACTGTACGTCTCACCAATTAATAAAAGTGTGCAACTATTACAGTCAGGTTAGACTTTGCATCAATGACTCCAAACTAGGTTGGTCGTCGAGAATAGATTGGAAGACAGTTGGTGCATCTAGATCATCCACTTCACATGTCAATCGCCTAGGCGAATGTATGACTACCCACCAATTGGGATTTCTCAAATCCTTCGAGTAAAATACTTGACTAGCCTCAGATGCAAGAATCACTGGCTCATCAAAAGAATTATTGATACTCTTTAGCCTATTGAGATTAACCATCACCAAATTAGAATCTGGACAAAGTTTACAACCATTGGTCTTGTCCTCCACCCTCACCCAATTGCAGTAAAAGACAACATGATGAAAGGTCGTATAGTCCAACTCTATTATCTCTTCAATAACCCCATACCACTTGGTCGATGCATTAATGGGATTTTTGTCCTTCCTACTTGATGTAAATGCAGTGATTGCATTCATACAAACACCACTGTCTTGTGTGGCAACTGTTTCGTCATGCGACCTAGTAGAGAACACAAAACCATTAACACGATACTTTTTATACGTTTTAGCTTTGAATAATGGTCCCACAACAAATCGCCATAAGTCACAGTCCGTGTCTTTTGCAGCCAACAACTGTGAAATGACAAAAAACCGCCATTTAGAAAGATAAAATTACTAGATGTAAAATCATATTAAGCGTAATATATATAGCAATACCTTGTCATATAACCAGGCAATGAACTCAGTCTGTATCTCCACTTCCGTCTTTGCTATTCCTTTTCTTTTACCAAGAGTAGTTTCTTGCAAGGCACGATACTCACTGCAAATTGTTCATTCAGTTTGACACAAGTATTTACAACTTTTTGGAGTAGTAAGTTTTTGAGCCAAATGTGTCAAGAAATCAAACCTATAGTATTCATCAAGCTTTTCAACGTCTAGTCGAAAAAGGACCCATCTACGTATTTGTATCCATTGTTCCTTGCCTAGGGTCACAATTTTACCCTCAAGTATTGGCCCTTCATCACTATACTCGCCATCTTCATCTAGAAATGCCTCATGAGTAGCTTTGTGGTTTCCATCTCGTGAATTTGGCATGTACTCCATAGCATACCTAACGGATTCAGAAACAATATAGGACTCTGCAATGGAGCCTTCGACATATCGTTTATTGCTGGGGATATTTTTACACTCCTTCATTGCCCTATTAAATAAAAAAAATTGTACTTCATTGTTTCGTCATAGTTGCAGTTAAAAATCAAATAAAAATAAAGGAATTATACATACCGTTCAAACGGAAACATCCACCTGGGATAAACAGGTCCACAAATTAACCCTTCATCAGCCAAATGCACCATGAGGTGGATGCTGATATCAAAAAAAGATGTTGGAAAATATTTTTCCAACACACACAGTGCCTCTGCAACCATGTATTTTGCAGCTTGAATTTCATGTCTGATGACGACTTTCGAACAAAGGAGGTTAAAGAATAAGCTAATCTGGTGAATAGCTCTTCGCAAGTCACGGTGTTTTGGATAAGCGTGTTGAAGCAAAACCGGGAGCAAATAACACATAATCACATGATAGTCATGTGATTTCATTGTAAGGAGATCAGGAGGACTCAAAGTGACAATGTTTTTTAGGTTCGAGGAAAACCTTGAAGGAAGCTTCAAGTCTTTCAAAATTTTGCAAAACTCTAACTTCTCATCTTTATTCAAGACAAATGGGGCCTTTGGTTTTACAGATCTCCCCGTAATTGGGTCTGTTTGCATCCACTGGCCACTATGAATCCCCATTTTCCTTAAATCCTCTCGCGCCTGTACTGTATCCTTTGTTCCTTTCTTGTCCAAAATCGCATTTAATAGGTGTTCTGCGACATTCTTTTCAGTGTGCATCACATCAATAACATGTCGAATTGTATGTTTTGGCCAATATTTCAAACAAAAAAGAATAGACCTTTTATACCATGCCTCAGTAACTTCATCATCTTCGTCATTTCCATTATCAACCACATCCACATTATCAATACTCCGTTTGGTACCTTTTAAGACTTTACCAGGTACATAGTGGACACGGCTTAGCTTTTTCTCAATTACTTCTCCCTTTAACCTTGTTGGAGGGGGTTTTAACTCCTTTGTCTTCAGCCCTAAGTATTTGCCTTGCCTAAACGGGTGATCAGATTTAAGAAACATGCGGTAATTTGTGTAGACGATCTTCCTTGCATTCCCAAGGTGCATAAACGGAGTTTCATCACCACAAATAGGACAAGCTTTGTAACCATGTGTTACGCAGCCTGATAAGTTGCCATATGCCGGAAAATCATGAATGCCCCACACCAACATTGCCCTTAAAGTAAAATGCTCTTTTTTGTGCATGTCATAAGCTGCAACCCCTTCTTCCCATAACTGTTGTAACTCCTCAACTAGCGGTTGAAGGTATACATCGATGTTTTGACTCGGTGCTTTCGGCCCAGGTATTAACAATGACATCATATGGAACTCAGATTTCATGCACAAAGACGGTGGGAGATTATAAGGCACCAAGTAAACAGGCCAACAACTATAACCAGTGGATTGAACTCCACGTGGATTGAATCCATCAGTTGCAATTCCAAGCCAGACATTACGCCCTTCCTTAGCAAAATCTGGCCAATCATCTTTACATGTCTTCCACTGAAGCGAATCAATCGGATGCCGCATATAATTCCAAGAAGGTGTAGCTCTATCATGCCATGTCATTTCATGCGCTATCCATGGTATTGTGTACAACCTTTTGAGTCTTGGGATCAATGGAAAATGTCTCAATACTTTTCTCGCCTCTTTTGTTTCTTTCTTCCCCATTTTCCCCTCCTTCACTTTGTATCTAGGTGTTTGGCATTGACTACACACCGTTAAATCAGCTTCGGTCTTCCAATATAACATACAGTTATTTTCACATGCATCTATACACTCAGCTTTCATTCCCAGATCTTTTAACATTGCCTTCATTACAGGATATTTAGAAGGCAAAGTGTTTCCGTTTGGCAACCATGTTTTTAATAGAGACAAAAGTGCAGTCACACTATTTCCCGACCATTTATACTGCTTCTTCAAGTTATGGAGGTATACAATTGCGGAAAGAGTTGTTACAGGAGCCTCGCATGAAGGATATAATTTTTCTTCTGCTTTTTTTCTTATATTCATGGTACCTTTTACCCAAATCAGGCTCTATAACAACAGGGTGTTCAACATCTTCGACCTGACTTCCATCACCTTCATTCAAATCATCCACCAACTCTTCATGCACGCCATAAGCAACATCAACAAAATTCTCCATCCCTAGTCCTTCTGCCTCAGTATTTTCTTTTTCAACTTGGTTTACCATTCGATCCTTATATGGGTTCTCGCCATGTAAAGCCCATACACGATATGTTGATTCTATACCATAAAGAATCAAATGTTTTCTAACTATATCATATGCAAACCTTTTTCCATTTCGGCATTTTTTACAAGGGCAAGGACACGTGGTCGATGTTGGGTCTTTACCACTAGCAAATAGAATAAAATCTGAAACCCCCTGCCTGTACACACTCCCTAGTCTATCTGTTTCATTCATCCATTCTTTTAGAATCGGCTGTGACATTCTGTAGTTAACACATCAAGTAAACACAAATAAGTAATTGTAACGGTTAATGTCATACATAATCATGCACTTTCAGCCATAACCATATAAAAAAGCCCAAGAAAAAAAAAACTATCTTTAACAAAAAATAATAATAATAACTTTCTCAGAGTTTCAACAGCCCATAGATTGCAAAACCATTAATCAAAAAGGAAAATAAAAAACAATCCATCCAAATATTCACCAAAACCAAAGAAAACATGAAACAATATCAAAGAAAACATGAATCAATAGTCATAACAACAATAACAATATCAAATCAACAGTTTGGAACTCAAAACCACATCAAGAACTTTTGGTTGTTCTTGACGGCTGATGGCCGATGCCTCTGAATCTTAGAAGGCCAAAATGTCTTTACCTATATATAAAATTAAGTGACAGAGACAGTTTACATACACCTCCAAACTTATAAAAAGGAAGTGTGCAGTGTGAGTATTCTTTTCTAATCGTTTCATGCTGTTTGAGCTGTGTAATTAAATGTGTTCTTTAATAATCTTAGATTATCCATCTTTACGGTCTTTACATTGAATGCCTGACCCTACTCACATTAGCTATTTTATCTTAGGTCAGAGTTTCCATAGTGCAAAAGAAGTAAAACCCATTTACTTCAATGATGGAGGGTTTACAGGTAGACAGTGAAATAAAGAATTGGGTCACATTCAATGGTTATATATTAGGCATTCAGATTTGTGACAGTGCTCATTGAACCAAGGTGCCCCACATGCAATCTTTAATTATGCAACTAACCTGAGGAAGATTGAGAGAAAAAAGTATTTTACATGTGGGAAGAGATCACCTTAAAGATTGAGAGCCAGGGCCGTAGCGGTATATCAGGGTATGATAGGGACTTTAGAATTCAATTTAAAAAAAAAAACACGAGGAATCAAAATACAATAAAAAAAAGGGCTATAAAATGAAGTAAAAATGAGATATAGACACATCAGATCAGCCATGAACCCCACTTGTAAGAATGGTATGTAAATTCACATATTTTCATGCGTCAAAAATCAAAATACCCGAATACTGAATTCCGAAAATTTCTTAAAATGAATTCCAAAAATTTCTTAAACTGAATTTCAAAAGTTTAACCATGTAAGTATGACTTTCTAACAAAAAAAAAAAAAAAAAAAAAACCCATGTAAGTATGACAAGTAATATAGGCATGGCAATGGCCAAAGACCCATGTCCCTGCATTCCATCTGACCCTTTCCCCTCCATCTTCACATCCACCATCTCAAACCATCAACCGAGTATGGTTTGTACCGATTGCAATTGGCCCATGGTGAAGACCATCATGTTCAAGTGTTGCATCAAGGAGTGAGGTCTGATCAACTTATTCTGAGATTTCTTGCAAGATCGAACAGAAAAATACAACCAAATCAATTCAGAATGCCATCCCTTTTCTCTTTATTTGGTGTTCCTTGTTGGATTGGATTTGGGAAGAGAGGAGGAAGAAGATGTAAAAAAAAAAAAAAAAATTCTCCAAAGAGAGTCGATGCCACCTTCACGTATTTAGAGGAAGGTCGAGATTGTGCATCAAATCCCATATCCAATGTTTCATTTTGGGAGCAACATTTCCACCAAACGACTCCCTCATTATCCTAAAATTTGAGATGAATTGCAGTAGGAAACTAAATAAACATGAAAGCCACATGTCGATGTCATGCACTACAATAGGCTTGCTGGACTAATATATAAATCGTTGTGACTATTACTCCCAAAAAAGAACAGAGAACTTGTTGCTAAGAAAAGGAGAAACTCCCTGAAGCCAAAAATTATCAATTGAAAAATCCCATCATTAATCACCAATTTTTAAGGTTTCATTTTTGGGTCCAGAAAGAAAAAGGCTTGGATCTGATTCTACAATAAGCAACGTTGATATTGCAGCAATCAATCGATACAGCCTTGTAACATTATCTAAATTAAAGATTTGAATCAATATAAACTAGAGAGGAAGGAAGAAGAAGATTAATTGGATGACTCACCTGGGACGTCCCACGGGAAGGGGAAGAGACGGGAGATGTCTGGTTGACGACGTTTGGCCTCTGGGGAAAGGGATTATCCTCGCTGGAGGGAGAGGAAGAGGGAGAGGGAGAGGAAGAGAGAGAGAGACACCGACGCAAGAGAGGGAGAGGGAGATGTTAAAAGTCCTTGAGCAGGGCGCGGGAGCAGGGCGGGAGCGGGAGAAAAAATTGGGGGAATGAAAAAGTTGGTTTTGGGCGCCAAATGTCAAGTAGTTTTTTAGTAGTGTACAGGGTTATAAACTTACCGTAACAAAATAACAATTAAATCAAGTAAAATTAATGTAACATTTTAAAACCAATGTGGACGCCCATAAAACGTTAGGAAACTAATTACACTTAAAAACCGTTACTTACCAAAAACCTTGAGCGTTACTAATATCCTATTTTGGTGTAGTGTCTCTCTGGCTTGATATGTGGAATTTAGACTCTAGAGACAATAATTCAATCTTTATCTTAAATTGCTCATATCTGACATACCTAAATCTGGTTGTAATTGATTATTGCAAAGAAATGAACTATAGTCCATCTGTTAGGCCTTGACTTTCTTCGACACTCAAGGCCATCGATTAAAGAGAGTGCAAAGAAGGGGAAAGGTTCAAAAGCACGTGGCCATGGCGAGAAAAACTATATTGGAAAAAATCCAAGATGGATATTTTCGCACAAGCAAGATGAGGTGTAAGAACTGACGCTCGAGCCGTTCTTCGGATGCTGACATAGTTAAAATTCAAATGGTATTGTAACTCTATTCTCAGCCACTCTAATGCATTGTTTATTTGGGGGAGTTCCATTTGTTGAGAATTGCAACCAACAATATTGGTGTCAAGTAGCATTTCATATTTCTTATTTGATAGTTAGAATTTAAAAATATTAATAGTTTGAAACGTAACATGGGTCTCTTCAGATTCTCCAAGTCCTCATATTCTATATGCTAAGATATACTTTTATAGAATATTTGGAAAACCTACTCTGTACAACATTACGAGCATGTTTGGTAAATAAAGAAGAATCCTTTAATTAAAGGATCCCTTCGTTCTCTTGCATCTAACGTATCCACAAAGAGGACTTCCAAGGAGAGTTCTAGATTTGCTATAAGAGAGAATTCATACCATCTATGTGATGTGTAACCCAACGGTTATAGTTTCTTTTTTCTATAGAGTATTCTCAAAATCAAAGAAAATTCAAAGGCTAACCTTTCACCCCACAAGCATCTTTGGGTCTCTAAAGAGTTTGAATGGTTCGGATCTTGCAAATGGGGCCCGCATGAATAAAAAATTGATATTTGAGGATTTGTACTTATTTTCAAATATCTTAAAATCCAAGACGGATCAACAGCTGAAGTTTGACATGATCATTGGACCTTAATCATGATTAACTGTTCTGCTCTTGATTGTGGGACTCTAAAGGTAGGTTTCCAAAGAAAATAAGTTTATCCATGTGTTACCGGTTTTAAACTTTAGAAGCCTTCTCTATATTGATGACTTAGAAAATACCTTCAACAGATGGTATGTTTTTTGCAATTTTCTCATAATCAATGATGAATCAAGTTGCAAAATTTGACCACATAGTTGTTTAGGCCTTGTAAATAGATTAAACAATTTTGATTCTGCAACCATAGCCCACAGAAGTTCCGAAATCATGATCCAATGGTCTAGACCTTTTTTTTTTTTTTTTTGCAAATATCTCAAAATAGACTAGGAATCAACGGTTGATATTTGACTTCCTGGACATTTTGAAGATTTTAAGCATGATTAAAAGGTTTAGATCTTAATTAAAGGACCTAAAAAGTAGGTTTCCAAAGAAAAAACTGGTACCCAAAATGTCAGCGCTAGGAGTAATGTAGTTCCGCCTTTCTTCAAGTGCAGGGATTTGCAGAATTGAATGGAGGAGGGTCGAACCTTGAAAATATTTAGAAACGTAGAAGCGATGATTCTTTCCAATGATTTTCAACTACAAATCAAACGTGGACTTTCTGTGCTAACGAGGAAAAGCGTGAGAATTCCTCTATGAAGACTTTTACCATATGTGCCTTTCGAGAAATCATAATTCTCCCCCAAGAGAATTACTTAGAACTCCAACAAGCATACATGCCTCTTAGATTCTCTATTCTTATTTACTTATAGAGAGAGTTTAAGGTACAGTAGTCAACCGTCGTGTCTCCCTTTCATCAATTTTAAGCCCTTCACACACGCTGCCTTCATTCCCCCTAATACCCAACAACAAGGTTTGAAAACTCTTTACTCGGTCTCGACTCGTCCAATGCCAAAAAAAATTGACTTGGTTAGAGTCAACGCTGAGACTCGTGTTTTTCTAAAACTAATTTTAGAAATATTTTTAAGTGAATCTATTACTTATAAAAGGTATAAGTACATTCATTTACATGCATTCATAATAATCAATTAAATTCAATAAGTTTATAAGTGAAAGAAAAGAACTACAATAAGGAAAGTAAAATAAAAATATATTGCATGTTATATAATTTTTTAATCCAAATACCGAATGTAAAAGATCAAATATAAGTTTCAAATTGCATTTCAATCATCATTTTTAAATTGCTTACTCCAAACTTTATGCATAATTATTTATAAATAAACTTTAATTGTTTAAAATTAGATGTCTTTGTTAAATATATAGTTCAAAATGCAATCAACTTATGAAAATGTAATGGCTCGGCCGAGTCACCCCTATTTTTGACTCGGTCCTTTGTCAAAATGAGATGACACGGGAAAGTCAAGAATCAACTCGAAGAGTTTTCCAACGGCCCAACAGCTTAAATTAGATGCTCATTCTAATTTTCTTAGTCTCTGACAGCCATCCAGCTTTATCAAATTAGTGAAGATTACATAGCTTTGAAATTCACAAATACCATATCATGATCCGAATAGCCGAAGACCTTTGAAGCCAGTGGCGGACTGATATGTAATCACCTGGGTGCACTTGCACCCGGTGAATTTTAAAAATCCTATTACATAGAGATGGGCCATACACCCCTGCCCCATTTAAAAATGGGTCTTGCACCCCCATTTAAAACCCATAGATCAAATGCACCCATGACCCACCCACATCAAATCGATAAATGCTCAGTTCCCCCAAAACCCAATTCAAAACCCTTCTATCTCCAATCTCTGATTTCTCCAACTCTTCTCCCTCTCCACATCGCACCCCAAAACCGATCGATTGAAAACCCATGTATCTCTGATCTCTCCAACCCTTCTTCCTCTCCACATCGCACTGAGGTCCAAGTCCATCCAGTAATGGAGACGAAAGTATCAGAAAATAATATTTTTGGACCTTTTCAATTGCTATCGTTTTGCACCCCTCAAACGAAAATCCTGGGTCCGCCACTGTTTGAAGCCCTTGTCGCCTTACAATTGTGGCTCTTTTAAGCTGGTCCCACAAGTTAGACCGTCGCTAGTCTGACTATTTTTAAAATGACGATTATTTAATTACATGTACAAGACAGAAACAATGAACAGTGGAAAATTACAATCGTCCCAAAGACATAGCTAAGCTGGCAATTAGGGGCATCTGCCTACGAGTGAGAATGCGTGAGTTCAGTGATCCATCTGATCATATGGGTTTTATACTGATCTGCATAAAATTGACCGTTGGATTAGATTCATCGAGAAATGATTCCTTTTAAAACCATTAAAATTAAGGGCCATGGATGAAAATTATACTTAATTTGCATGATCTGATGATTTTCAATTTTGGCTCCCATTTACCCTTTCACATGTTCCGCGTTCGTGGAAGTGGGCCACATAGGCTATGCCCTTCCTTTATCCCAAAAGACAGTTATTTTTCCTGAAAACCACCCTTACATGAATATAAATATATTTAGTTTATTATATATGCTTGGGTCTTTTTTTTTTTTTTTGGGTAAATGTATGCTTGGGTCTTGATACTGGTCTTGGTCTTTTGTTCAACTTGGAGATTTATGCATGAGAGAGAGCACATATTTTATGCCTGTGGAACTTTAAAATATCCCACTTGGAGATTTTATTTGTTAATAGCATTATTTTTTAATAGGAGACAAGGTTTAATAAGTGGTTTAGCAAGACCTAAGTATGTTTGGACAATTGGACTTACAAAAGGAATAAAGAAGAGAGAAACTTCTCACAAATTCCACACGTTTTTTACTTGAATTGTGCTTGTTGTTTTTCACTTTGTTTCAGTTTCTATGTTCCAAGGTCTCCCAAGATGGCTGCGTATGACTTAGCAATCACGTAGAAGCTGGGGGTTGGGGCCTTGGCTGTTTTGGGTTGGTAGTGTTGCTTTCGCTTCTTGTGTTTTATTTGTTATTTAATGGAACATCTCCTTTACATAAGAAAATAAGTAAATAAATAAGTTCAACCACCAAATTTCTCTACTATTTCCCCTAAAAAGAGATGAAAAGAGACCCACATGTCTAAATTCGACAGAGCAATGGGCCTCATATATTGTCGCAACTTTTTTTTAATCTGGTTACCTGGCATCATGGCTAAGAGGGACCATCTAAACGTATCTGCCCAGGGATTCATCCTATGAGTAGAAGGATTGGATCTTCATGACGAGCTCACCTATTAAAAATCTGAACAGCTTAAAATCTGTTTACCCGGCATAACGAGCTGTTTGCATTTTGAATCATTTAATAGGCAGATTTAATTTTAAACAATTAAAGTTTATTTATATGTAATTTTGCTTGAGGTTTAGAGTCAATATTTTAAAAATGATAAGTGAAATTTAATTTGGAACTTTGATCTTTTATATTTGATATTGGGACTAACAAACTACGTAATATGCAATATTTATTTTTTTTACATTTCTATTTTTGTAGTACTTTTCTTTTATATAAAAATTTATTAATTAGAATTGATTATCATTAATGCATATAAATAAATAAATTTTTTTATTTTATCACAACTATATTAATTTTAAATATTAAAAAAAAAAACTATTACTATCCCGAGTCTCCGTGTTGACTCTACCCGAGTCAATTCTTTTGCGTGGGACGAGTCAAGTCCGAGTGATGAGTTTTCTAACATGGCGTAGGAGACAAACTACCATTAAATCATTTACTCAATGATATTTACGATGGTATCTACACTTGTTTGTATTGAGGCATTTTCATGTGATTCATTTCCTTGTCACATCATTATTTCTCACTATATCAGACTTTGAGATAGCAGACTCTTTTATGAACAAAACCCATCGAAACTCTTTTGAGTCCCAGCACCCTTGGTTGTGGATATAAAAAAAAAAAACAAATGAAAAAGGGCCAAAAAAATATATACATATAAAAAAAATTTTCATTCAGCACGTGATCGATACATAGACGCCATACATGATGCGCCCGTTGGATCGATCAGATTTTCCAACCAGTACTTGATATTGTATCAATGATGCAATAGTATGTATGATACATGTATTGCATTGATTCCACGTAGCGCTCAGACAAAAATTCAACGTGAAATGGACAATACCTTCTATATTGAGCAAGTATGCCCCTTTTGTGGGTGGGCTGCTGTTTCTCTCCTTCATTTCTACTTTTCTTCTTCGTTTGTTCGTAATTGTTTTGTTTCTGTTCGTCTGCAATGGAAGTTTCCCTTACTAAAGAGAAAAGAATAAAATAAAGAAAAACCCTTCTCCAGAAGACTATTCAAGTTTTGGTGACTTACTGTTCCAGGTCAACTCACCAAGTCAAGCTAATCCGAATCAAAGTCTTAACTATAATTAAGTTGGACCTTTTGTTCAACCCACGTGCATGAGAGAGAGTCTATATTTTATGCATGTGGGAATATAAAATATCCTACTTGGAGACATTATTTGTTAAGAGCATGATTCATTATAGGAAATAAAGTTTAATAAGTGGTATAGTAAGATCTAGACCTTATTGTGTTGACAGGATATTTAAGGAAAAGAACTGAGCTCTTACACTAAGTTGAGGGATGGATCAAAGAAGAATTTAATTATTATATTCAACGAGATTTAAGATTTTTTTAGCTCAGAATTTAAAAGGTCATCTTGGAAGAGTCAAAACAAATTGATCCATAGTCAAAATCAATTGAACTAATTTCTCAATTGAAATCAGTCACTCTCATATATAATATTGGTCCCTCAAATTGATCGTGCAAAATTGACACTCATCCAACTTTACGAAGCACTGACTATTAGACGACTTTGAGGTTCTCAAACATATCTTCTCATGATTTGAAAAGTTGAAGACCTTTGAAATCCTTGTCACCCGATAATTGTTGTGCTTTTTGATGGGTCCCACAAGTTGTTGTCCCTAAGATAATTGCAGTATGCCCATCTTTTGAAATGACTATTATTTACCTCTAAAACACAGAACCCATCAACAATGAAAAATAGTGATCTTCCCCAACTTGTATCTCAATTGGTCAGGGATATGTGTATGTGAGTGAATGTGTAAAGTTTGAAGTGTCAATATTGTGGCAAAAAACAAACAAACAAATAAATAAAATTATACAATATCTTCCAGTAAAAGGACTAAAGGACCTGGTATATCCCCCAAGTAATTAAAGGTTTCAGCCTTGGCTGATACAATATCCAAAACTCCAATTGAATAAAAACCTGCACTCATCTGCATCTCAGCTGCCCGTTGGATGGGCATCGTTTCTTAAGCTATATCTCTAGTGCATTCATCAATATTTTGCACATACAAATTAGACGGTCTGGATTGTTTTCCATAAAAGTTCAAGGAGAGTTTTCTTTTTTTTTCTTTATTTATTTATTCAAATGAAGAAGAGGGTGTGCCAATCCTTCTTCCTTGACCTCTTATATGTGTTCCTTCTTCCTATTGATGCAATGACATGGACAGAAAGAAGAAGATTAGTAGTTCATGGAGACTTCAATATGCATGTACGTACTCTGTTTTATATGCAGAAGACTTCCAGGTCAAGCCCGCCTCTCTCTTGGTTTTCTTTTTCATTGTTTTTTAATCTGAGATTTTGTTTAAAGTGGGCCTCGTCTCCAGTGGGTACACTTGATACCCGTTTCGGTCAGACTTTAATCAATTATCTTGAAAAATGTTGACTCTTCACGGTTCCATCAGACCAAGTCAAATATTTAAAAAGGGCCCACGAAGTACATCAGAAAAGACTCTTTATTAGGACCACAAAACGCGGTTTCACATAAGGCCACCCATGGGTCGTGGTCTACCTGCCTGGCCCAGGAAAACAAAGGGCTCCGTTTAGTAGTTGGCCCACACGTGTGACATTTGAACCGCTGGCAAATGTAGACTCTTCATTCCTCACTAGACTTTGATTTCCACACTCATCTTAACCGTCAAGGAAAGAAGAGGAATCTTCAATTTTAAAAAGAACGTTTTCTTTAGAAAAAAAAAAAAAAAAAATTAAAGTCAATCTCTTGTTCCACTGAAATACAACAAGGCAAAAAGTTCTTCACATTTTATAAAATGGCAAAAAGTTGGATTTTCAAGTTTGTAGTTTTTAGAAAACCCCAGTTCCTTTCTTGTCTAAGTAACTCTTAATTTGAATTCACTTTATTTTTTAGTAGAGTAGTGCCACCTTGGACAAACTTTTTTAGCCGGAATCTTGGATAAACCCTGTGATATTGACATATCATAGAGTTTAATAAGATTCTGGCAAAAAACAATTTGCCCAAGTAAAATTTTTGTTCTTAGTATATTGCCCAAACCGGCCAAGACACTTACTACCCACACCTAGAAGATTCTAAGGATGACAACTTTAATCTTTCCCTCTAATTAAATTGTTAAAAAGGTCATATCTACATTTAGTAGCAGGGCCGCCGCCCCACTCGATCATTTTTGTCAATTTTCGTCTTTTTTCTACGCTGACATGTAGAGTAAGGCTAGACTCGGCTTGTAGAGTTCAATGTAGACTTTTCTTTGTATCTTTCGAGGAAGCTCATTCCAAGGACACTCGTCCAACTTCCATCTATAAATAGAGGGATTAGGAGTGAGACATTAAGACATCAAACATTTAAGTCACCACCCGCCCTCATCTTATATATCTACTCGAAAAATACTACATTTTTCGAGCGGCAGAATACAAAAACAGTGACCATGAAGGTACCTTGTTGATATATAGTTTTCGCTCGTGGGGTTCTTGTTTTTATTAAAACAGAAAAAGAAACAGAGGAGTTTATCAAGTTGGGTTGTCTGAGTTTTTTTTCATGTGATGGTGTTTATCTAACATCACAATTGTTTCAATTGCAGCAAAAACTGGTGGTGCAAGTTGATATGCATGATGCAAAGAGCAGGTCTAAAGCAATGAAAATTGTAGTTGGTTTACCAGGTAGGCTGGATTCTTTTATTGCTGTGTTACCAAACTATGATTGAGTGAACAAGGCTTTTTATGATGAGTTCCATCTTCTTCTTGTAGTAGTTATAAACTCCACTGATTTTTTTGGTCGAAATAGACTCCTCTGAGTTGAGCCATCAGGACCAGGGAGCAACTTTGGTGTCTAGGCAGGATTAGGGCCAATATAAGTCCAACCTGAATTCTACCTCAAATTCAGTCAGGTTGGTCAGACAGGGCCATGTGCAGTCTGGCAGAGGACTAATCCGAGCTCAACCAATCCAATAGGAAAAGTTTAGGTTGGGGTTCATGTTGACGTGTTTGAAATGGGTTCCCAAAAGTGGCACCCAACTTTTAAACCTACTTTTAAGCACGGACCCTGGGTCGGGATCCATTGATCTTATAGTTGACAAACCGATACTATACTCATGCAATCACCATGTATTGCATGTACATGTATAAGCACGGACCCTGGGTCCAACCATAAGTCCTTTATTAGGGTCCATGTCCACGTTAGGTAGGATCTTTAATTTGACTTTGGGTATGGGTAACCCTCCTCAGGTCCGAGTATACCCAACCCTTTCCACCCGTAGCCTTGAGAAACATGACATAATCTCTTAGCTAATTGACTGAGTCAAGTCAGTGAGTCACCTGTTGGTGAGTTTTGAATAGTACACATCCATCTTTGCTCTGACTGTTTGGTTTGGATATTAAGATTTCTTCATGTCTATGTTGCAGGTGTTATATCGGCTACCGTAGAGGCTGACAAGAATCAATTAACAGTGGTTGGCGATGGAGTCGACTCCATAAATTTGACAACGCAACTCAGAAAACACATGAGCTCCAAAATAGAAAGGCTATTATGTACAAGCATGGTCTCCTCACAACTTGTCAGCGTCACCCCCGTGGATGAGAAGAAGAAAGAGGAGGAGAAGAAACCAGAGCCTATTGTAGCTTGGCCTTATCACCACTATCCCACTGTGGCACAGCCGCAGTGTTTTTATGAGCCCGGTTACTCCAGAAATGACAATTGCTCTATCATGTGATTCAGACAAGGCTATTTGAGGAGTCATCCACTGTTTTCCTCTGGCTCGGATTAGGAAAATTGATGTCGTGTGTAATCATAAAAGAAGATGGGGTTTGTAGATAGATCCAGGAAGTGCTGTTTTTTTAGTGTGATAACAGTTCTTTGTGGGTTTATGGAAATGTTAAGAAAATCTTGGCTGTGTTAATGAAAATTAAGGGTGGTTTATTATTAGGTTTTTTTGGCATGTCTCGTTGGGTTTTCAATTGAGGGTTGTGATGGACTTGCCTCAGGTGATGGAGTCATGAATTTGCATGAGAGACGGAGTGAGGTTGGGTTGGGTGGGGTTGACTTGAGGTAACAGGTTTGTGCTCAACTCGGTAACCGGGTTGGAAAAGCTCAGACCCTGAAATCTCAGGTTTGAGTTGGGTTGGGATGCTGGGTGGGATGCATGGGCTCAGCCTGTTTGGCTGGAAAATTGAACCTGAGAGGAATAAATTCCCTGGCTTCAGATTCGTTTCATGGGTCGTGTCAGGAATTGGCACCTTTGGAGTAAGTGAGTACGGTATCCTTTGTGACTCACATATGGGTCTGACCTGGGCTCAGAAACTCGTCGGACGTTTTTAAATGCACCCACCCTATTTCATATTTGCATCCACCCTAGTAATGGCTATGACTTGATTGACATGGCTATTGGCTGTCATTGTTGTGAATTGATGGCTTACATCACGCTAGGCTATGACGTGGCACTAGGGGTGTAACGGTTCGGTTAACCGGTTATTTTGGGAAAACCGTTAACCGAACCGTAACCGCGGTTTTCTGTATTTGAAAACCGTAACCGTAACCGTATAGACAAAAACCGTAGAAAACCGAACCGCGGTTAACCGTATAAGACGGTTTGGTTGCGGTTAATAACCGTGGAAAAATTTGAATATTAATTTCTCAATTTGCATCTTCTTTTTTGGTTTAATATATAATAACTTCTTAAGTCCAGTCAATTTTGCGAAAATTTTTACTTATGTATTGCGAAAATTTTCATTCAGCCCCCCCTTTTTTTTCCTTTATTTTATAACGGTACGGTTAACCGTGTGCGGTTAACCAAACCGCATTTTACGGTTCGGTTCGGTTAACCGCAGTGAATTTTTATGGAAAACCGTAACCGAACCGAACCATGCGGTTTTTGGATTTCATTAACCGTAACCGTAACCGAACCGTGGAATACGGTTATTAACCGCGGTTCGGTTCGGTTCGGTTCGGTTAGACGGTTTCTCGGTTTTTTTTTACACCCCTACGTGGCACCACTACTTGGTGGATAACGTCATCGTGACGTCATCAAAACTACGAAGGCTGCGGTACTGCTGACGCAAGGCGGGCCCAGTCAACGATCAGCTATGAACTTTGACCGTCCATAACTCGTTCATCCGGGCTCCGATCGATATGCAGTTTGGTTCTATGGAATCGTGGTGACGAGCACTATCCAGTAGAGTTGACAAATTTGAGATCCAATTATCAGAATTTTTTTGAACCAGATATAGTGATCTTTGACGCTTGAAATTTGTTACGTGATATTTGGGTCTTGTGAGCTCCGATGGACGATCCGTCTGCGCCTGCGGACTCCTGACAACTAAATCTATACAGAGGCAATGAGAGATTGATGATATTAACGGTTAGAAAAGTTTTTGGTCAGCGATCACTGTCAGTAATATCTTGACTTTTCTTTTATTTATATGTTGGATATGTCTTATAAAATATGCACTGTATTACCTCACCAAGAGCGATATCTTCGATGATAATAACTCACTTGTGTGGAGATATCGGATGGGTATGACACTTCTTATTTGATAAGATTAAGTCAAAATTGATGCAAGATTGAGAGTCCCTGTCCTGAGAGTCGGGGCCTCCAAACAAATAACTGTTCTGCTTGGTTCCCGAGAATGAAGGGTATCAGACTCAACGGACACTAATGCAGACGGATTAGCACGAGTATTCCACCCTGTTCAAGACCTTAAGCCTTCCACCCTGGATAGGCTTATGAGATGCTCAGAAAATCCAACCCCCATTCAAAGATATTGATTCCTATGGCTTCTCTGTCCTACGATTGCTATTAAGAAAATAACATACAACCACAATATACTGTAGTCAGTATAGAACTGAACATGCGGCCTCACAATAGCGTCAGCATTATGCATCGATGATCATGGTATGGATTATATGATAAGACACCACATAAATAGGCTAGATAGGCATAGCATAGAGTGGTTGCAGAGATGATGAGACCCATCACAATGACAATAAAGGACGGACGTTTCAGTGAGTGATGGATATTTAAAACAAATTTATTCAAACATATTAACACATGTTACATTCCTAATCTTCCAACACAATGGTCTCAGAAGGAAACGTAGAACGTATATACTGCATGAATGCATTAATTCGCTCCACAAATGGGGTAGCCCATGCAGTTGCACAATCATGCCTGAAGTGAACCCATTGAGGCATAATGGGAGGCATCGGGCAACCATCTGTCAATGCAATCTGGGCGTAGTGATTATTATTTACGTACCCAATAGCGATAATAGCATGTTGATATGACGGTGGTGGAATAGATCGAAGTGGCAAATACGTAAAGCTCTGTGCAGCACTTAAAACGTGTAATATCACATTGAACTTCGAAGCAATTAAGAGACCCATATCTGACATGGTCATCCAATGCTCAATCGGTGCTCCTCTATCTAATGCAAAAAAGTTCAGTGAGTTGTAAACACGAGTCCACTGGTCCTCACTACCAAATATTGCAACATACTGTGTCCTGAATGTGTGCAACTCTTCTATTAAGCAATGCCGGATAGTTGCTCATGCATCTTTGTGAAGACCAAGACAGACAGCTATCGCTCGAAATCCGTAATTTCCATCAGGTTTTACGTCTTGTACATGCATAATGTAAGGATGCAGTATATATGGAAACGGACGAACATAGGTGTCGCAACCCCGATCCGGGTCATCGGGCTTAATCCGGGATCGGGACTAATTGTGATTGTGTATGATGGATGATGAATTAATTTAAACCCAAAACGTATACGAGTCTACCAAAGAATGTCACTCGTACACGCAATTTCCCACAGGTGTTCGCGGTGAGGATATCACATCAACATGAATATATCTTTTATGTGCGGAAGCGTGTAGCAAATCTATTTCATATATTCATGTCCAAGATAACAACATTAAACCTATTTGAAACCAGTATCAAAATGAGCAATGATCATTAGTGCTATAACCCAAAAGAAAGTTAAAGTTTACAACAATATCGTTTAATTACATTGCCCCCAAAAATAGAGGCCAACAAAGGCCAATATTAATAAAATAAGAAGTTCCCAAAAGAATGGTTAGACTCAACCCAAAATGTTATGTCACTCGGGCAACCGAATGTCTAGACGACATCATTGGCGTGCCACTTGACTAGACGACGCGGTTCTCCGACCGCCTCCTCATGCTCCTCCTCGGGGAGACCGATAACGGGACCTGAGCACCAAAGCAAAGGGTCAAACACGACGGCCTGACAGGTGGGTGAAAAGATATATCCATATAAGAAATTACCTTGGAAACATTAAAACCTATTAAAACAATGACTTTTATAAAACGAGAGAATCATTTATTCAAATACAAATGCAATATAAAACATGTAAGGTATCCAAGAAAACGGGAAACAAACAAGATGACAACCACACAAAGCTAAGTCCTCTATCACCGAAGTGACATGAGCATATCGGGATATTGATCTCAGTCACCGAAGTGAGGAGATGCAACAAAAGTAACATATACATATACATAATTGTTAGTTTGTATGGCTCAATAG
The DNA here is from genome assembly GCA_003546025.1 of Camphora micrantha. Lineage (NCBI taxonomy): Eukaryota > Viridiplantae > Streptophyta > Magnoliopsida > Laurales > Lauraceae > Camphora > Camphora micrantha. The sequence goes on along the minus strand of QPKB01000005.1, from coordinate 17,581,562 downwards.
AAGCTAATAAATTTGGTAAATCGGGCCTATGCAGTGTCCATGTTCTACTGTGATTAAGAAGTAGTGTTTGGGTGTAAAAGGGTTTTGGGGCTGATATTATAAATAGAGATTAGGGGTCTCTAGAATGTACAACCTCTTCTGATTGCATATTGATTTCTCCCGTCTTCCCGTAGATGTAGGCTAAAAGCCGAACCACGTAAATATCTGTGTTCTTCTTATGCGTGCTTGATCTCTTCGTAGGCCCTAGATCACAACAAACTGGTATCAGAGTAGGGGATAGGTTCTGCGTTTTAGGAAACAGAGGATCAGACTCTGTTTGTCTCGGTGGGCCACATCAGACGATCGTTTGATCAACCGCAGAGAAGGAGAAGAAGCAGCAGGGAGAAGAAGCGCCTGCGCTGACCACAGAACAAGAACGGCAGGAAGGGCGGACGTTGCCGTGATCGCTGATCGCAAGTTTCTCTCTGTTGAATCCTGATCGTCAGGTCCGTGATCGGCTACCTGAAAGGAAGAAGACAGCAGGAGGGTTAGTTTGCGTTTGGCTGGGCCCCACATCGCCGTGAAATCTTCGCCGGAGTTGCCGCCGCCGCTGGGCGTCACCGGAGAAGGAAGGTCGCTGCCCATCGCCGCTACCGTCGTCCCGTGGCCGAGGAAGGAGGAAGACGGAAGAGTTGCAGAAGTTCTGGTTTGAAACAAAACGTTGAGGAAGAAGAGGAGTTGGGCCTGGGCTCACAGGAGGTCCAGGTTGGTCCAGGTCAGGTTCAACCTGACTCATTTCAGAAGCCCACACTACTAAAAAACAATGATTTTATATCGGTTTTAAAAATCCCTTAATATCGGTTATTAGTAAAACCGATATAATATGCTGCTCCAAAATATCTTATATCAGTTTAAGTTTTGTAATATCGGTTGCTACTTTCAAATATCGGGTGGACTTAAACCGATATATTAAGGTAACCATTTTATATCACAAATATTTAAACCGATATAATATTTTAGAGTTTTTAATATCGTTTTAAACTCATCTGCTCTGTTAGCCTTTAATTTACACACTACAAGAAATATAGGCTGTTGTGACGAAATTTGATGACGAAATTTTTTTTTATCTTAAAAGAACACCCAAAGAGGACGAAATATAAATTTTGTCGTTTGTTTTCATTTTTTTCAAAAGTATAGGAGACAAAAAAAATTTCGTCTGCAAAAATAAGGCGCCAACTTCATTTGCATTGGCGCCAATTATTTTAGCTCATTAGAGACAATTATTTTGCATTTGCGTTGACTCTTTACTTATTTTTAGATAATTAAGCTCGTTTATAAGCCAAATAGGTCCGATTAATCATTAGGATCGCGCGTGCGAAGTTGGGTTGAGATCCGAGCACATTTGGGTACAGTAGGAGTGTGTGTCACTATTTCCAGAAAGTTCCGAGGACTTTTTAGTATTTTCCGCTTTTCGAGATTTTGGCACCATCGGATAGATAACCTAATTTCCCGGACTTTATCCTTTTGTTGCATTTCGATCCGAACCCTCGAACCCGACCCAAAACCTGACCTGACCCGTACCCATCCAAGCCCATTTTATTAATTCCCATCTCATCCCATGTGAGCCCAGCCCCCCTCCCCCCAACTCTTGTCCCACGTGCAAAACCCCCCACCCATTTTCCCTTTTTCCGCCTTTTCCTTTACTAGGGCAAACCCATTCCTCTCTCATTTTCACTCCCAGCAGCAGCCCCTCATCCCTCTTCTTCTCTCATCTCATCTCCCTCGTTCTCCCTCCCTCATGGCGTGCTGCCATCGTCGCCGAGCTCCCCCATCTCCGGCGATCACCACCACCAAGCTCTCTTTCTCCCCTCTCCTCTCTACTCTCTCATCTCTCATTCATCTCTCCTTCACCCAACACCTCGCTGCCCCACCGTCCCGGCGTCATCACCGTCGCCGTCGGCGACCTCCATGATCACCTGCGCCGGCCACCACCGAACCCAGCCTGCCCCATCTCTCTCTCTTTTTCCCCTTTTTCCTTTCTTCATTCATTCCCTGTTTCTCTCTTTCATTCTCTCTGTTTCTCTTTCTTTATTTTTCTCTCATCTCTCATCTCTCACTCCACCCTCCTTGCTGCCAACGAAATTACCCCCACCCATCACACCCATTCTCTTTTCCTCCCATAGGCACACCACCCATCTTCACGCCACCCACCATCCTCACCCAGCAGCACCACTCTCACCCATACCCTTGCGCGACCATCTCTTTCAAGCTCTCGCACCATCCCTTTGCAACCCTCCATCCCTCGACCTCCTTCATCTCACTGGCCCTCTCCATCTCTCTCATGCCACCTCGCTACGCATCCTCCATCATCCCCTCACGCCGTCCTTTCCATCCCTCTCAGCAGATCCACCTTTTCACTCACCCTCTCCCCCATTTCATACTCTTTTTAAACACCTACTTCTTCTCTTCTATACCTTCTTCTTTCAGTTTCAGCTCTCAAATCTGTGAAAATAGATTTCCTGGAATCCCAACCAAAGCAGAGAAACCACTCTCTCTGTTTCTTTCTTTCTTGCTTGCTTTGTTTCAGCAGTTCCTGTCTTTCCCCGAAATTTCTCTGAGATTCGCCCAATGCTTGCTATCTTTCTCCAAATCGTTGATTTCTACAGAATATCTTTCTCCAAATCGTTGATTTCTACAGAATCTGTTTTTCAGAGGGTCTTTTGAGTCACTTTCCTCGAAATTTCTCTCTTGTTTTCATGACTTTCTCTGGTTTCCATCCCTCTTTCTTTTCTTTGTAGACGTCCACACTCCACTCCCACCACCATCTACCGTGTGCCTTTTTTTTCCTTTCCATTTCTATTGCACCGTTCTAACGAACGCACGGCACCACTCTATCAAGTATCAATCCTCCAAGATCCCATTTATCATCCAAATCTGGCAGGCTCACTTCACTTCCCCCTTTGCCATTGGTCGCTTACCTGCACCTCCCTCTTATCCTCCACACCTACGCACTCTCTCTCTCTCTCCATACACCAGAGGAAGGTAAATGACCCTATAAATCTAGGGTTTTATATAATCTTCTTCTTGGTATTGAAATGGATGTCGTGGCGACAAGTGAGGAGACTAACGTCAATGAATCCCAGGTATTATTTGAATCTCTTCTTCTCTCTCTCATCTCATTTGTGGGTTTTTTTGAATTTCTTCATTTAGGGTTCTATCTAGATGCAATGTATCATGATATCTTTTTGGGTTTTTTTATTTCTTTTTTGGGATTGTCATTTAGGTAGTCTTCATCTTCGCCGAATTTCCTTTATCAAATTGCAGAAAAGTTTTCTTGATTGTGGGTGATTTTCGGTTTTAAGTGTTCTTTCGTCTGTGTTGTAGATTTCTGTCTAAAATGGTGGAAAGATTTCAACTTGCAGTGATATTATTTGAATCCCAATTGCTTACCTATTGAAATTGTTGTGATTGATGAAACACAAACAAGAAAGAACCTTAATTTCAGTTTTGCTTGGACAATCAGAATTGTAAATGATCCCCAAGATTGTCATTTGATCAGTCAGGCAGAGTTGCGATTGATTCAAGCAGAGCTGATCAATACTGGTTGAATCTTGCCTGATCCTTGAGTCATATACAGGAAGACATTATTGTACATAATTATACACTCACCATGAGCTTAATGAAAACCTCACAGACCTTTTGAAATGACCAGAATATCTGTTATGACAACCAAATTGCTTTCAATTCAACCGCATTTTGAATTATTGTGATACTCATTTTCCGGCCAATTGTTTATATATTGTGGGATACTTCATCAAATTTCTCCCTTGGACTGTGGAAAATTTCACCATTTTTACTGTCATTATTTTCATATTTTTCTATTTTGGGATCAGAGATGCCACCATGTTATGTTGAGAGAATTATTAGTGTTAATGTCTTTGTACATGATTCTGATAGAAACTATCACTGCAGGGGTATTTCGTTCTTCTATCCTGGATGCCGCTTTTATGGATTTAGGGGTCATTGGCTTCTATTAGTCATTGATATGAGATCAATGGAAGTGTTCTGGTTGGACTCCTTGGTACGAAAGGTTGTTGACTTGAATGTAAAGTTCATAGTGAATGAGTGAGTAGTTCATTAATTCTTATTGTTCATTTGTTTTCAAGGCTTCTCTTTTAAATTACTAAGTCTTAATGGATATCGTTGTGTGAAGTGCGATGAAAGTGGCAGCTATGGAAATGGGAAAAAGAATTAAAGGAAATCCAACTTGGGAATTGGTGAAGGTGAGCAATGAATAATTGTGTTTATGATATCACACATACTTCCTAATCCTTTTTGTATGTTTTTTATGTTCTCTATGTAGTGCCCTAAGCAAACGGGGAAAAAGGAATGCAGGGTTTATGTAATGAAATTTATGAAGCACCTTATGGAAGATTCTCTCGTGTCGTCAAAATCTAAGTTGAAAGAACTTGGGGAGGCAGGGACATATGGCGACGAGGAGCGTAATGATTTACGTTTGGAGTTAGTTGAATACATTTTAGATTTTATCAACAATGGAGAATAGGTACATTCTATGCTTTTCCCTCTAAATTGTCATGAATGCATGTTTTGTCTTTCTTCATGGAATATGGGAAGTGTCAATACTATGATTGACTGATTTGTTGTACTTATTGGATTTAAGTTTGTGGTATTTAGTGGATTTGTTGTGATGGGTTTTTTGGTCTTTTTCGAAATTTATACATTTTCCGTATTTTACGATTATTTGTTGTTTTGGCTATGTGTTTAATATGATTATCAATTATTGATATGCTGGTGTAGTAGCTTTTTAATTTATATGTAAACATAGAATGTCTTGGTGCATATACGGGTGTTACAAGTGAATTAGGTATCAATGGAAGTTTAGGCTAGGATGTATGATTGACACTTGAAACAAATGAGTTATATACTCTATATATAAAACTAAAACTATGTGCTTAGAGGATTCTTTCAAGTCTCTTTCTTTAGACTGTTTTTATGCGAGAATGATTTTGCAAGTATATCGAAATAGACACAGCAATGTGTTTGATTGCACATCGTGGCTGTTTTTACCAGGAAATCTCATTTACTTTATGTTAGTTATTAGTTATGATCACTTTGTATATATAGTGCAAAGTTTTATTGGTGTACAGTGTACTGCAAGGATACTGCAGCAATGCAAATTCTTTTGATTTAAAAAAAAAAAACATATATAATATTATATCGGTTATAGAACAAATGATATAATACAATTATAATTTCAGGTTCAAAAAACCGATATAACAAAGCCATTTATAACCGATATTATATAAAAAAATTATATCGGTTTCACTCTTTTATATATCGGTTTTACAGTAATATGTGTTATAATTTTAGGTTCAAAAGACATCAGTTGTCCAAAAACCGATATTATAAATATTTTTTATATCGGTTTCACTGGTTTTTATATCGGTTTTACAGTAATATGTGTTATAATTTCAGGTTCAAAAGACATCAGTTGTCCAAAAACCGATATTATAAATTTTTTTAATGTCGGTTTCACAGGTTTTTATATCGGTTTTACAGTAATATGTGTTATAATTTCAGGTTCAAAGACATCAGTTGTCCAAAAACCGATATGAAATAATACACATATTATATCGGTTATAGTTGTTTATTATATCGGGGGTACTTATATCAGTTTGAAGTTTACAGAAAAACCGATATAATAGGTCTTTTATATCGGTTTTTAGCCGATATAAAAACCCTTTTTTTTAGTAGTGCCAGTAGCCAGGCCAATCCAGGTTGGGTCAAGTCCAGGTCAGATCTGACCCGTCTAGCAGAGAAGCCCAGTAGCAAAGCCCGCAGGAAAAAGGCGCTGACATCAGCGCTGACGTCAGCAGATTCGTACGGTCAAAGGCAGGTTTGACCAGATCAAAGGTTGAAATTTGCTTTCGTGATATCTTGACGATCCGGAGTCTGATTGGAGATCCGTTTGTACCTACGGACTCGTTGCGAGCAAATCTACACGGTTGTGGAAGAAGATTAGCTGTTCAACGGTCAACGAAGGAGATTGACTGATCAGAGTGCAGAAACTTGTTTCTGCGATATCTTAGCCATCCGGAGTCGGATTTCAGATTCGTTTCTTCCAGCGTGCTCGTGGTGACCAGATCTACACAGGTGCTGTGAAAGATTCGCGTAATAGCTATGAAGTTTGAAATTGAAAAATTCAATGGAGACAACGATTTCGGTCTTTGGCGTCTGAAGATGCTTGCTTTGCTGGTTCAGAATGGGCTACATAAAGCTTTGAAATGAAAGAATGCTTTGCCTAAAAAATTATCAGATGAAGAGAAGGATGAGTTGTTGGAAAAGGCTACAGTCAGATTCAAGATTCAAGATAAATCAGGTGAGTGAGGACCCCGTATGGCCATTGTAATAATGACTTGGTACTCCTTGAGTTTGGAAACATTCCGGGCTCTTTATACACCTTAGGGATTTTCAAACTTTTAAATGAACTTCAAAACAAACGGAACCTCAAAGGAGATTCTAAGTACAATGTTAACCCCGAAGCATCGTACAACCTACTCAGTCACCGAAGGGGATAGGATTCGCGATACCCAAACGTACAAACCTCGTGCATAGTTATAAAGGGGGTATCCCGTTGTCCCGTACCGTTCAATTTTGAATTAGGTTAAGTTCCGATACAACCAGATTAACCTCAAAGAATGTCGGGTCAAACAATCTCACGATAAGTCAAGTGGGTCCAATAAAAAGGGTAACCAAGTTCCACCTAAGTCCATTTAAGAATAGGGTAAAAATCACTTCCCAGGAGAGATTCACAGTTGGCCCGGTTGACCTGGCCCTTGGCCGGTCGACCTGGCACACTGCAGTCCCAGTCGACCTAAGGAGGTCAGGTCGACCCCTCTCATGCATGCCCGGTCGACCGAGCCCTTGGCCGGTCAACCGGCAGTTGTAATTGAAAAAAGGGGTAATAGTGTTTTGGTCAGGTTCCTGAGAACCTGACCCCGTGTGGCCGGTCAACCGCGCTCCCTGGCCGGTCGACCACGTGAACTGCGTAACTGAACCCATGTTCTGTTTTCTGCAGTGAAATGGGTCATTCCTTTTTCCTTCCTTTTTCTCCATTCTTTAAACCTGATTAGCAATCTAAATCATGGATAAAACAAGCTAACAAGATTCACTAATGTGCATTTATTTCAAATCTAAACAAGCCATTAATATCACAAGACAAATGCTGAAATCATCAATGCATTTCATAAAACTCATTCAAAGCTAAACATATCAAATCATCCACTTGCCTTGGGTCTCTAATCAATGGAAAACAAGCTTCTAACCACACTTGCAAGCCAAGATTACAATCTCTACAAAAACCCTCAAAACAAATCCTAAAATCGATCAAACCAAGCAATAAGAAGAGATAGCTCCCAATAATGAAAATGGAGCTTCTCGAGGACTATGAGAACACAAATCTAGAAGATTAGGGAGAGAGCTTACTAATAGGTACTCTAAATGAGCAAGGCAAGCTAAATGAGGATCTTAGAGAGAAGAGATTTGTCATGTCCCCCGAACCCGATTAGAGAATAAACCGGATCCGGGGAGTGAAATTTAGGGCTAATTAAAATTTTTACCCTTTAGGCCCAAGGATCGTAAGTCCGCTGTGAGGATATTATATTTCAAACCTCAAGTAATATAAAATTGCGGAATTCATACAATTCGAGGCATATCTAAATACCAAACAATGGATAATAAATCTCAATTGATATTTAAAGTTGCAACAGGAATAAATAAAGCTAACCAAGAAACTAATGTATTAACAATGACCATCCCAATGACCAAGGCCATTAAACAACATCAAGTCAATGAAATGAAAGTTCCAACGATGAATAATAAATGAATAAATAAAAGCCTAATGAAGTGCCCCTGTGAGTCTCTCATGTGCCTGGTAATGATGACGCTACTCTATGTCATCGGCACTCCACTCCCGTGCCTCCTCTGTTGGTTGGAGATCCTCTGGGATGTCCTCACGGACCTGCTCCTCATAGTAATACTCACCTGAGGAGTCTGCACACCAAGAAACAGAGTCAACGACATGTTGAGCAATAGATAAGCAAGATATAATTAAAACATAACATGCATCAAATATAAGAGTAACGACAAGTACAAAGTCGTAGGAATACAAGGAACAATACTAGGCATGTAGCATGAGTAAATAACCATTAGAATCATAAATAGAAATCCTAGCAATACTAACAATCACCACTACCAATGTAATGCAATGCACAAGAGGGAGACTCCATGGATGTCCAAGCCACCTCACGGGGTAAAAGTAACAATCATATCCGGACTACTGATACCAAAGTCCGGCTCCAGGGGGATCCAAGCTCCCGGTCCTGGGAATAGTAGCACGGTCCAAGCCCGCTCCCAACTATTCAACGCCATGGACGCCGTCCAAAGTCGACTGCCCACCCCGATGTCCGAGTAACCGGCCCATCAATAAACCCCAAACTGCAGCTGGCCATGATATACAATAATAATAATAATAATAAAGTGGTGTTGACACGCGGGAAAAACCAAGACAAGCAAGTCTGGCTAGTTTAACAAACAAGACATGTTCATAGGGATTATCTCATTCAAACCAATACAAGACAAGTCCAAACCCATGATAATCCCTTCAGTCTAGCCAGTCATGTTTATCAATTACATGACACAGGGTCCTATGGTACACTCTAAGTAAGGTCCTTGTCCTAATTCTACAAGAGTTTATGTTTCATCATTAATTAGGTGTTTTATGCCAAGAGAGTGTACAAGGATACAAAATCAACGGATACGATTAACAAATCAAAGAGAGATTACAATCCAATCCTAGGCAAATGTTGTCATCCATATACCATATGTGGTGTAACGGAGTGCATGGGGAATTTGAATCATCAATGCTTATAAAGAATTTCCTTGGTGTACAATCATGTTGAGCATTGATTGATTCAATTCCATACGCATTCGGTTAAACCATACACAATACACGAATACCTAGACAACCCATCGAAGCACACCAAGCCACGTGCTACGATTCCAAAAGCCCATTAATGGTCACGTGAGACTAGGTTCATATTTGCCAATATCTAAGGTCCAAACCTATGTTAACAAGTCTCATTTCCAATAAAACGTGGATTGAATCATTAATCTGAGTAATTTTCCCACTTCCCGATCTCTGATCATTATAAAACTAGAACCATTGGATTCTACGTCTTAAGAGCTTTCCAACGGTATATTATATATAAACTTCTGATGAACGGATTAAAAGTTATGGCCTATAGAAGTTTGCCCTTTTATATATATATATATAAAAGCGCGACGGACCGACATGTGTCTGATTCATCGGATTAACAGCAGCCATATTCATGTGCAGTAGTGGCCATCAACGTTGTTTTTTTTTTATTTTTATTTTTATTTTTATTTTTATTTTTTTTTGGCAGTCTTTTACCCAATCCATTCCAAAAATTCACCTGCACAAAACTGAGCCACCGTGCTCCCCCAATAATCCATTTCATCCATCATCATTTCCACTTACATCAATTAACAATAGTAAAAAACAGAAGATTACCCAAAACTATTTTAACATATTAACCCCAAATTAATAACAGAATAGGCTTGGGATTTATGGTAATCTAGCAAGATAACACAGTCAATCAATAATAAACATACATACATGCTTAATTATAAAATGCAAATCTACTTGCCTCAACCAAGAAGAAGATTGGAATTAGGGAAATCTGAGGAGAAGCCCTACTACTGCAAAAACCTCGATCTACCCCGACCAAACGCAACCTAACACGCAAAGGAGAAGAAAAGAAAGGAAAAGATTGAGATCTAACCTAAATCTAAACCAAAGAGAAATGATTGAAAAGATGAAAGTGAGGGAAACCTTACCAAACTGATGTCAATGGAAAGAGGAGATCGCGAGGAAGAAGATGAGCGGCTCGGATCTTCGAGATGGTCTTTCTGGGAAAGAGTTCTGGAGCCTTGGGAAATGAGGAAGAAGAAGAGGGCTGCTGGAGTTCTCGTTCATTGCAGAAAAAGAAAAGAGATTAGGGTTAATCTCTTGTTTAAGAAGAAGTGAGAAGGAAAAGACTAAGTTGCCCTTAAGTGGGTCCGGAAAAGAAATGAATTATTAGAACGGTTTCTGGTCGTCGGATCGCAACGAGCCAGGAGACAAAATTGATCAACGCGACGAGATCTTTCCAACGAACCCAAAATCACGGCGATAGGAATTTTTCGGAAAAACACTCAATTTTCCCTAATTTGCAAACTACCCCCTACTAGGGTCAAACGAACTCGGAATCGCGCTAAACTTCGCAGGCACTATTCTAATGTTAAAAGAAACTTGCTGACCATCTAAACCCACTTAAATATCTAATAAAACAATAATTATAATAATATCAAAATAAATGGGTCAACGGGCCAGTAATTGGGCCCAACTGACCCAGTAAGGTTGCAGACCTTACAAGATTTCTTCAAAAATGGTACCATTGGAAAGCCCTTGAGGTGGTGAAGAAGATGATGAAGTCCTTTTTTATGTTGGTGTAAGCTTGGCAGTGTCTTGATGATGGAAAAGCACAAAGAAGAAGAAAGGAGACAAGAAAACCCTAGACAAGAGAAAGTTGCTAGAAAAGGGAAAAAGGGAGGGGAAGAGCTCTCTTTTATAAGCAACACAAGTGGGCTCCACTAACTAGCAATCTTGTTGGGCTGAAATAGTAGTTCTCGAGACTTCGGATGAAAACGACGAAGAAGGAAGAAATGATCGTCGAAATTTCTACTTTCCAAAAAGTATATGTTTCGCGGGTTTCGGGAATATCAAGTATTGGGTACAGATTTAGTGTAAAAAGACTGCTCTGCCCAAGAAGCTAGAAAAGTCGAGTTTCGGGATTCGGGACGGGAACGGGATCAGCATGAGTTGAAGGGATCAACAAAATAAGTAAATCGGGATAAAACACCAAATCAAAAGAATCTCGAGTAAACCCCCAAGTACATGCAAGTCATAAAAAGGAACCCCCAAAGGGCCCCACTAATTCCAAAGGCACTCAAAATTTCCAAAGTTATGACAAAGCTATTCTAAACCAACTAAACCAAAATCCACTAAATAAGTTCAAGTTTAGCACGCGACTTAATTAGTACTAATCGAGGTCACTCGGGTATGGATCTTACAATAGGCATGTATAGAGTAGTTGTAAATAGAGTAGTACGTCTTGTACAGAGTAGTACACTTGTAGCTCGACGTCACAATCGATGTCGTCGTCTTGAAGAGACACACATGGTGATAAGTCAAGTTTTCTCCAAAATTTATCTATGGAATCAATTGGTATGGGATAACCATCGTTCAAATATATTGCTTGCTCGTGCGCACATGGCAGTCCGTAGCTCGTACGAAGTTGACATCTGCATTTATAGGAAACTTCTCCGACATCCTTAGACCGCTCAAATTCCTTCAAAATCAAATGCAATGCGTGGCTTGAAACGAAACCACATAATTCTTGCAAGTGCCGTATATTGAATCGATGTTGGACGATAGTTTTGCTTTGCACAATACTCGCTTTGATAGCTATGTCCTGTGATTGGATGACTTGGTGAATAAACAACAAAGATGTCTCCAAATCTGACTGTGATGACTCCAAATATCGTTTCAACTTCGCATGCTGGCTCTCGACTCTATTAGTTGTCTGGTTTCCAAAATGCAGATATCTGTCGGTCAAGGCAGATACAAACATCTCCTTATACGGTATCAACCATACATCCTTAAGATAATTAATCATGCCTGGAAAGTTTTGTAAAACTACCTCAATGTCCGCTAATTTGCACACATACACATTCTCAGTTTCAGATTCCAACAACATATTCCACATTTTGTAGAATGCATTCCAAGATTTATTGTCGGTTATTGATGGCCTGCATTTGCTCAAAATACTCCTATAAATGTGCCACCTACAGAGTAATTTTTTAGCATCGGGAAATATCTGAGTAGACGCTTTCATCAAAGCCAACTCTCTGTCCGTGACAATAACTCGTGGACCGGTGCATCCATGCATTGTTGACTGCAGACACCTTAAAGCCCAAGTATAATTGAACACCTTTTCTGAGTGCATGAACACGAATGCTATGCAAAATGTCATATTAGTTGCAGTCACGCCGACAATCTCAAGGAGAGGCATCCTGTATCTGTTTGTTTTATATGTTGCGTCCATCAATAACATGTGCGGGAATGCACGCCATTGCTCTAATGATCTTGGATGTGCGAAGAATAAATCTTCAAGCTTATTGGTTACAGCATTTGTTCGACTCTCGAAAATGTATCCTTCAATAACATGTGCGGGAATGACATGACAACTTGCATCTGGGTTTTACCGGCTTTCTCTGCAGTTCGAAATTTATGGCGTGCATTGTATAGGTCCCAATGGTAGACACGTTGTCCGGATTCCGCTTCTTCTATGATGTCAAGATATCTGGTGGCTTCACATTTTTCGTAGACAGATGTACCATCAACTGAATTTCGGATTCTGAGAGCCAACCGGGGTATGGATGTCCCTCCATATATGATGCAGGGGCATGGTTATGTGTTCCACATACAACCCTTACCATCCAGTCATCACCCATTCGCATTTCCACCCCTTTCACTCTGAAAGGACAATCAATTCTTTTTATGCCTGTAACCTTCGTGGAAGTTTTCTGGCTTCTGTATATGCCACCACGATCACATTGGAATAACAGTCTAGGACTCTTCCCGATTATACTAGTCTCTGACCTTTTAATGACAATGATATATCCTAAATTACATCCAGTACTATTTTGAATCCAATCAATTAGAGATTGACGCGAATTGAATACCTGAAAATGTATTAATTCTGTTAGAAATTAAATTTTTTTTAAATTGACAAAATAAAACATAATTGGAATTGAGTTAATATCATACCATGTCGGTAGAAAATTCGTTTGTAACATCTTCATCCACATTTTCGCCTTCTTGTTTTATTTCGTTTCTGAGAATATCATCCTGACAACAATATATATTCACTTGATCGCATCTGCAATTAATAAAAGATATTTCCCGAAATAATTTAAGAATTGTATTTTTACCTGATCACTTGAACCACTTGACAATCGCAGATCATTGGCCCAAATCCTCAGTTAATCCAAATTCATATCTTCTGATGGTATATGTGTTAGTTTGGTGAGGTGTTACCTGTAAGAGAACTCTTTGCAGGAGAATCTTGAGGAAGAGAACTAGAGGGGAAGAGAGATCGTATGAGAGGAATAGAGGTTGAAAGGTAGTATGGGAACAAATGGGTTGTGCAAGTAAAATCCCTCCAAATAAGGAAGAGATGAAGTATTAGTGGGAGGAAAGATCATGAAGGTGGAGAGAGTGCTATGTTTTCCAGTTTGATAAGATTCCAGTTTGACCGGGTCCTTACATTAACAGGGAATATATTCTCTGTTTTCAGAGAATATATTCCATGAAAACAGAGAATATATTCTCTGTTTTTATTGTCTGGCTTAAAGATTGATTAACTGGCTGCTGGCTGTCTGTATCCACAAAAGAAGCAATCATGATTTTACCCTTTTGTTTGGACTGATTGACTGGCTTCTTATTCCTCCTCCACCTCTTCCTCTTCGTTTCAGCGGATTATTAGTCTGTTTTGAGCACAAGCTTATGGTGATGGTCGTCTCCGTCTTCCCAGAGAGAGAGAGAGTGTGTGAGAAGATTTTATTTGCGCCTTGGAAGAAAAGGTTCAAACTGCATGGGAAATTGAAAAAATGGAGCTTCCTTTTAAGAAGAAACTGAATTCGGTTAAAACTGCTGTTTTGCCCCTCACATTCACATGTGGAGGCTTCTTTTACATGCGAGTCTGTGATTGGAATAATGTACCATGCTTTATGGGGCCCATTAGTACATCATGAAGAGTATTTTTCATTTCACTCATTGGTGTGAATGAATGGTTAACAGTAAAAAAAAAAAAAAAGTAGCACTGCCACTTTATTCATTGTACATTGGTCTTTAGCAGCACTTTATTAATTGTACATTGGTTTTTAGATAGATTTGTACTTTTACATCCACCCTATGACATAGCATAGCCACTAGGGTGGGTGCAAATAGCAACACCCAAACTCGGCCCTGTCTTGTTGACTGACCTAGTGATACCTGCGCCAGACCACATATCGTAGCTTGTCTAATCCCAGCCAGATTAAATACCAGTTCTACAAGTCACTGTACGATTTATCATGCTGGGATGCACACACGAAACTTAGCTGCCCCGGGTTCAGCCCATCTAAATAATTGTAGACAAACTTGATTTTTTTTTCTGATGGAGTTGGCTGGGAAATAAAGTTAAGCCGTCAGGTAAAGAAAAAAAACAAAAAAAGACCCAACCAAGGGATTGGAAACCCTTTTTTTTTTTTTTTTTTTTTTAAATTCATTTTTATTTACACACATCAGGACGAGTCAAGGTCACTCAATGGGTCAGCGAGTCAAGCGAGTTGAACTAGTCAACACAACGACTTGCTGAAATTGCACTATCCATTGACCTTCCAAGTTGTGTTTTTTAGAATTTCAAACCAAGAAAAAATCCAGCCCAAAGAACGCTTGGCTCGGACCTTGAGATGCTTAAATACCAATTGAAATGGTTGAACCCATACAATTTCCATTGCTCATTTAAGGATTTTTTAATCTAATTGCCATTTATAAGACAACAATGGATGGTTAGCATAATCCTAAAGTTGAAGAAGATTGAGGACGCTATTGCTTGTTCTGGGATTCTTCATTTAATTAGGATCATAAATATGTGGTCCCATCCTGTTCACTCATTGGAAGTGCCGTTTCATGAGTCCGGATCCCCTGTTTTGAAATAGAGAGTACAGCTTATGATAATATGCCATATGGACAATCAAAATTAGGATGTAAAGAAGTTAGTTTCCAAGTCCAACTGAGCAAAGTTTTTCATATCCTTCCAAAGTCTACCTTTGCGCTCTCACGTCTCTCATCTATTATCCTTTTTTGTAGTTTCTCTCTCTCCACTCCCAATCGATTGTCCCACTCAATCATGTAACTATCAATACATACCCGTGTAAGAAACCAATGACATTTTAATGAAAAATTATTATAGCATCTGCATCATACATAACATATCTATGTTCCTACAAATTAATTGCTTTTGTCATTTTTCATAAATAAAAATAACCCTTTCAAGAAAATTGTATTAAACAAATGTACATAAAAAAAACAGAAAATATAAATTCAAACCACTCAAAGCAATTTCTTGAAGTGTGGTCTACTCAAAATTCATTCTCAGTTACTGTAGGCCAACCTTTAATTGATTTCTTGTAAAATATATGATTACAATACATGAAAGAGAGCAAGAATAATACATATATATATATAATAAAAATATAAATCTAAAGTCAACTATGCAAATTTAAAAAAGAACACTTTCAAAACAAAACCAGAATAACATCAAGTCAAGAGATGTATATCGGTTTCTAAATTAGCATTCTTAAGAATTGCAATTTGAAAAACTTATACATTGCAATCATACTTAAATAAAATGGACTTTGGGATGGAAGACTCTTATGAAAAAACCCATCGAAACTCTTTTGGGTCCCAGCACCCTTGGTTGCGGGAATAAAAAAAAAGAGATGAAAAATGAAAAAAAAAAGAAAATTTCATTCATCACGTGATCGATACTAATGATTTTATTGGTCTACATAGACGCCATACATGATGCAGCCGTTGGATCGATCAAATTTTCCAACCACTTGATATTGTATCAATGATACAATAATACGTATGATACATGTATTGCATTGATACCACGTAGCGCTCAGACAAAAATTCAACATGAAATGGACAGTACCTTCTATATTGAGCCATTAAGCCCCTTTTGTGTGTGCTGTTTCACTCCATTTCTTCTTTTCTTCTTTGTTTGTTCTTAATTTGTTTGTTTCTGTGTGGGGAAGTTCCTAACATCCCAAAATTATGCTTAAATACAGCACGATTCTGGTTATCAGTCCGGCTGAGCGGATCTCGGCTACAGCGCCTGCACGCTAGTCGGAACCAGTGTCATGACCCCAGTCCGGCCGATCACACCTCAGCTGCGTGCTTAGGCCTGAGACGCATTCCGGTTGAAGCTGTGAGGGCCGCCAGCCGAGACGCAGTCCGGCTACAGATGCGAGGGCCAGACACGCATTCCGGTTGCAGCTATGAGGACTGCCTCCCGAAGCGCGTGCTGACAACTATCTCCTGCCCCCAAACACATGTTGATGGGACAGATGTCATCCTAGCCGCCCAAGGTCCTTATCAGGCCCCTGACAAAGCAGCATCCAGCGGCTGCAACCCCGTCAGGGGGGGCCCAAGAAGGGATCCGATGGGATCTTTGCTACCAATAAGTCCAAACAAGATCAGGCCCAATGTGACTGGCATTTAATGCAGCATGGGTTGATCAGACTGGCATTTAATGCTTTGTGGGCTGTGATGGACCCTCATTAATTATAATGTGGGCTGTGATGGACCTTCATTTATTGTTCTGTGGGCTGATGACCTCAGCAGCCAGATCATCAAGCACATGATAAAATATCTAGAAGCTCTTATATATAAGCAGAGATAAAATCTAAACCAGGTACGCATAACATAATACACATGCACTCTGCCTCCCTTCATCTCCATCCTTAACTCAGTATCCACACTAACTAAGGCATCGGAGAGCCCTGTGCTGCCCACAGCCAGGGTCCTTTGATCTCTTTTCTCTTCCCTTTTAGGTCTCATAAGCCGGAAGCAGCCAACTCTCAATAGTCATTTGGTTAAGTCCTATAAGGCACCCCTTAATCTTGTAGGTTACGTTTTTTGCACTTACAATTGGCGCCGTCTGTGGGAATCTTGATTGTCAATCTTCCTTCACACTATGACTGAGAAAGCTGCGAAAGGTGGAAAAACGTCCGGAGCAGGCCATGCAGGAGCCGTGGCAAACAACTTCCACGAGTCCCTGCGGTCTACACCTGTCTATCTGCGGGGGTACCAGCCTCGCCCAGAGTCATATCCGTGGGTGGTGACGACCCCCCTCCTGCCTCCTAGGGGAAGAGATCTTACGCCTGAGCAAACTCGACATAAGTCTCCAGTCTTGTCCAATCACCGGAGGCACGATGAAGATTACAGTTCTAATGAGGATTTTGATCCTACTTATGAAGAAATTCGGGTGCAGAATGCCGCCATCCGAGAGAAGGACGCCCTTATCGAACGCCTCCAGCAGCAGCTTAAGGAGAAAGATGAAGCAGCCGACATGGCTAGACAGCGTCTACAGCGGGCCAATGGAGGAAGTTCTTCTCATCGTCAGCGGATCACTCCTCCTCGGAGAGATCTCAGGACTCATTTGAATGAGAAGAGACGCAGTCAGACTTACGACGAGAGCTCCAGCAACAGCCGCAGTCATTCGAGGAGATGGTCGGAAGACATTCCAGAGGTTTGTCATGACGCTCAAGGGTGGCTTGAGGAGCAAATTCAGCAAGCAATTCGGCGAAACCTGGAAGCGGCTGGTCTCACCTGAGATCAGCAAGATGTGTGCGCATCCGCCGATCTCGGTGCGTCACCTTTCACTCGCGACATCAGAGACTTCCCTTTTCCAAGGAAGTTCACTGTCCCGAGATTTGCCACTTATGAAGGAGCCTCGGATCCGGCTGCGCATCTGCGACACTTCTCTCAGAGGATGTCTGTCTGTGGGGATGAAGGCCATTTGAATTGTAGGTTTTTCTCCTCCAGCCTGGGTGAGCTCCCCTTGAAGTGGTTCTGCGGGCTCCCAGAGAACTCCATCTTAACTTGGCAGTAGCTCCAACATTCCTTCATAAAAAAGTTTTAAGCCTATAGGGTTATTCCCAAAACTGACGCCGATATAATGGCTCTAAGGATGAAGCAGGGTGAGAACATTGAAAGTCCAGGATCCTAACCCTAGAGGGGGGGGGGGGTGAATAGGGTGATCTACACTTGATGACTAATCAAGGCCAATTTTAATTTCTTAACAATTAACTAGTCACATGTGATAATAAACAAACAATATGCGGAAGCTTAAATAAAACAATCACCACAAAGCAACCACCATAACAAAATGATTTATAGTGGTTCGGCCTCAATGCCTACATCCACTACCGGCTTGTGTCTCAACACCCCACCGGATTTCCACTATTTATGCTTTTGAAAAAGGCTAAGCAATAACCTCTACAATATGCTTTCCAAGGATAAGCAATAACCTAACAATGTTGTTTTTCTAGGCTTAACAACAACCTCTACAAGATGCTTTTCTAGGCTAAGCAATAACCTTTACATAATGCTTTTCTTAGGCTAAGCAATAACCTTTACAATAAAAAGATTTCTCTAAAGGAAGTGTTTACACAAACACTTTAAGAGAATACAATTAAGCTCAATTACAATGCCTCTTAATTAGGCGGATATGAAATTAAAAAACTAACTCACACAAACACTATATGAATGCAAAGGTGTATGTTCATGATGTGTGTGTGTGATAACTTCAATCAAGTTAAAATGAAGGCTCAATTAATGTATGCTTAATGCATTTTAAAGTTTAAAGATCACAAAGATTTGATTGAAGTGAAATGCAAATCACATGTATAAATACTAACTTGTTGATGATATAAAAATCAAAGGTTCACAAGTTGTATGAAACTATTTAAGACTAAACATGTAATGCATGTGCTATGTTGTTTTCAAGACAAGAGTTTAACTAAAGTTCAAATGAATGAAAACAACAAAATGCTTCAACCAAGTAAATGAAACATGTTATAAAAGAAATCAAAAGATTTGACAAAACATGTTTTATAAAGTTTTAAAACAAACTTGGTTTGAAATCAAAGGTGAAGAATCCAATCCAACTTAAATAAAAGATTAAGAGAACTGATGGATTCAACACATCATAGTTATCATGCTAAAAATCATTTACCAATAATTTAAACAAAGCATATAACATATGATTAATAAAAGTAAAGCTTACTTAGAGATTTAACTTCATTAATCCAAGCTTTAGCTTTACTAATGACCCTTGGTCTCTCTTACTTCATTCCCCTTTTTCTTGCCTCCAAACACCTCAAGGAAGGCTCTTTTCTCTTATTTGATCAACAACATTTACAAGGGAATGAAACTCATTTTATAGCCAAAAAGTCACTTATGGCGTGTCCCCGGTCGACCTGGTACACTGGGCGGTCGACCCGGGCTCAACGGTCATAAATCTGACCGTTTGAAAAGAGGCCCAACGGCTCTTTCCCGGTCGACCGCACAGTGTGGCCGGTCGACCGGGTCCCTTGGGCCGGTCGACCGGCCACACTGCGCGGTCGACCCGGGCCTGGGACCAAAGTTCCCAAAAATGCATATTTTTGCATATTTCAAAGTTTTTCTTGAGGGAACTATTTGGGCCATTAAATCAAGCTTGGAAACATGTTTAAAATCAAACTAAGTGGTTTTAAAAACATGAAACACAAAAAGCCTAAAAAGATTTGAAAGATTTAAAACATAGGCTAACTTGCTTCATAAAACTTCTTTTTCAAAATAAATGCATCCAAGAATAAAACCAAAACATGCATAAATCAATAGTTCTACAAGTCTTAAAAACAATGCATGTGAAAATCAAGATTTCAAGGTTTTCTAAATCATTGCATGTGTGAAAATTCAAATGATGATTAAAATGATTATGCATCCATCAAATTGCAATACACAAAATTCCTAACAATCTCCCCCTTTGCAATTTGATGGCAAACCTTACTCAACACTGAATATACACACTGAGTCTTCAGCTCCCCCTAAGCTGAACAAGTCTTGAAATCTCTTGGATGCTCCTTCTCTTAGCTTGGGCTTTTAGTTCTTTTTCTTCAATCTTCTTTATGCTTGGAGCTTGATTATCCTTCAAGCTTTCTTTTCAATAGCCAAGCATCTTCTTTAGCTCCCAAGCTTTCTCTTCTATCAGCTCTCCCCCTTTGACCATGCACTCTCTCCTTTTGGCAAGATATGCATTCTCTCCCCTTGTAGAAGATCATACAATA
Organism: Camphora micrantha; assembly: GCA_003546025.1. NCBI lineage: Eukaryota > Viridiplantae > Streptophyta > Magnoliopsida > Laurales > Lauraceae > Camphora > Camphora micrantha. The sequence goes on along the minus strand of QPKB01000005.1, from coordinate 17,561,495 downwards.
TCTCCCCTTAGGATGTATGGACATACTCTCCCTTTTGAGACAACTTGATTGCTCTCTCCCCCTTTGACATTAAATTGCAAAGGTACCTACACACATGAAATAAGGAAAATACCTTTTAGTAGCACCTGTTAACAAATGAAAACGAAAATGAAATACATAACAGGCCATCATGTATGGTTAGAAGTCTCTAAGGGTTCATAGCCAATATAAAGGTCAATTTGATCAACACTAATACTTCCTATGAAGGTTTACACTCCCCCTCAATCCATTATCTTCTTTTGTCAAACTTTTGACAAATATTTAACTATTAAGAGCAAGAAGAAGATGGTTTTACCAATTGAGGAAAAGCTTCAAGGAAAGGATTAGACACATATAACTAGATAACTCAATATGATCAAATTGCCAATATAAAGAGCAAAGCCATGGAGAAAAGCGATCATGGATACCAATTGGAATATATATATAAAACAAATATACCAATTGAGATTGAAGGATATGACTATTAAAACAATCACTCTAAAATGGAGTTTAAGGAATTTACCTATTAGGGAAAATCTAAATTAGAGCTATCCATGATGATATGGGGTTTACTAATCATAGCATCAATCAATGTAACTTATGAAAATCATATGCTATGAAAATTTTGAATTCATTTCATCCAATCATTAAATATGACTATCAAGTGCAAGATGAATGAAATGAAATTCAATCATGAAGCCAACCTCAACTATTAACCAACCAATATTATGAACACATAAACATGGTGGTCATGAGATTTACTTATATGAGCAAGAGAGGTGGCAACATGAAAATTATGATGCTAATGGAATGTAACATGGAATGAAAACATATTACTATAAAGTTCAATCCAATGTACATGGTCTATCACATTCTTAAGATATGACACCAATTGGATATTACAGCAATCGAAAATTATACCAATTGAAACCAATTGAATTTGAGAACATGATTAAAAGCAAGGATGTGACAAACACAAAATTCCATCAAGCATCATAAATGGATATTCATCACTTTTAAAGATATAACTAATAAGCATAGTGATGAACATGAGAAATTGCATAAAAAGATATAACTTAGAAGAACATGCAATTTACAAAGTGTCAAAATCATATGAATTCAACATCTAAGAAATCCATCAAACAATAGATATAACTATGAAATACAAGAAATGAATTTCAAAGAGGTTCATATGATTAAGCACACTATCATGAAGTTGAGACATGTATAAAGAATGATACCAATAAGAAAAATACACATGAATCAACAACATAACCATCCATAAAAAAGAATGACTAACAAGTACAAATGATAGATTTGAGAGTTCTAGTATGGTATCTTCAAATATAACTAAAATTACAACCATACATGGAACTTATTGACATTTGCATAGAGAAGATCAATTACAATCAAGATCTAACTCATACCATATCATTAACAAAGAATACAACCATGTGAGCACAAGAAGGTATGGAGTTAGAGAGATATCATAGATCACATATAGATGAAAAAGAATTTCATATATGGGTTTACCATTTAAGAACAAGGGATTAATTCCAATTCATCTAAGGTGATCCATTAATCTATCATGCAAAATCTCTACCCTTAGCAAATGTACTAAGCTTACAATGCAATGGAAAAAGATATGAGGTCTATACCAAATGAACTTAGCACATTAAGTCACATATGTACTTATTAGGCTCAAATGATAATAAAACAAAAGATTTTATTATAAAGCACAATCATCAATTTGCATTAATGAAAATGTATACCAAGTTAGGCACAAACATACAAATCAATGAAACCATATCCAACCATGCAATGTAAGACATCAAAATCAATTTGCATAAAAAGAATGTAACTAAAAGAGCAAAGATGCAAATTGTTTGTAAACATTATTTCCTTTCAAATGATAAAATCATAATTAAGCACAAGGAAATAAATTCAAGGAAAATGCTTTTAAAAATATAACCAATAAGGCTTAGAACATTTTCCAACATCAATTGATCATGAAAAATCTTAGCTTTGAAAGCTTATGTAATCACAATCAATTGACCATCAATAGAAATGCAATGCAAGAGATATAACTAAATGAGAGCAAAACGCAAATCTATCATGATGAAATTATAATCAAATGATTTTGAAAACCATGATATGTAACTAGAGAAGTACATGAAAACAAAATCAATTGATCATAAATAAATATTGCATTTTAAGAAATGTAACTAAGAAAGAACAAAAATGCAAATGATCATGACCAACAATATGATTTAACTAAAAAGGATAGGTTGGTCAATGAGGTTCAAGGTCTTAAGGTTTGACTAAGTATATAACTTTAGGAATCCACTTAAGGTCTTGAGAGGGTTGATCTTTGAGGTCTAGTTTAAAAGTCTCACCAACTATAGGAGATTTGACTTGATAAATTTTCAATTTAGACTTATCACCATTATATTTAGATTTAACTAAATTTAGCTTAGGTTGGTGAATAGTCTTTTGAGGTTGGTGATTCTTAGGGGATTGATTTCTTTTCTTTTTATTCTCTCCCTTTATTTGACTTTTGAATTTTAAATTTAACTTTGTTACTTTCTTCAAAAGTTCCTTCATGTGTTGATTTAAGGGAGATAGGTTGAGAAGCTTTTTGTTGATAGATTCTTTTATACTTGGTTTAACTTGTTTAACCTTTTTAGAATCTATCTTAGGAGACTCTTTTTTAATTGATTTAACTTGTTTAATCTTCTTGGAGTCTTCTTTGATTTTTAGTGTCTTACCCTTCATAGAGTTTGATTTTCCTTTCTTGATTTCAAAGATGGGTTTAGACACATGGCTTCTTCTTAGTTTGCACTTAAATTTGAAATGCCCTTCATTACCACAATAATGATATTTAGATATGGGCAAGGAAGTGTGAGTGCTAGAGAATGAGGACTCACCTTTCACAAAAGTGTTGGTGAATTTAGGGTCATGTGAAATATTCCTATTGTAACCAAGACCCGTCCTATCTCTTTGTGATTTACCCAATTTTAATAATTTTTCAAATTTTTCTTCACTTTGGGTAAATTTGCACTCATACTTTTGTTTGTAGCTTTCAAGTTGAGTGACTTGGTTTTTAAGGGTTGAATTTTCATTTTTAACTTTTGTTAGTTCATTTTCAAATCCCTTAAATTTGTTTAGTTCTTCATGGGCAAGTTTTAACTCAAATTTAAGTTCATTAATAACATTAGATCCAAGTTCTAAAGTTTTTATCTTATTTTGAGCATTAGATAAATTTTCCTTAGAAGTAGTCAACTTGGATTCTAGGTTGTTAATGTTTTTGTCTTGCCTTTGTAATTGATCTCTTAGTTTTGAATTTTCCTTATTAAGATCATCACATCCTATCTTTAATTCATTTAGTTCATCTTGAACATTAGATAGGTTATGTAAAGAGATCATGAACTTAGATTCTACACAATTTATTAATTCTTCTTTCTCTCTAAGTTCATCTTTTGAAGAAACTAATTCTTTGTTTAGTCTTTTAGATTCTTCTCTTAATATTTTATTTCTCTTATCAAGCTCTATGGAAAATGTATATAATTCCTCATAGGCTTGTTGAAGGTCATCTTCATTTTCAACATTTTCTTCCTCTTTTAATTCAAATTGAGATTCATTAATTTCAAGGCTTGAATCTCCATAAGTGGGAAGGAGGGGTCTAGAAGAATCTACACAAGAATCTAAACAACCTAACATAGTGGAATCCATTCTAATGATTTTCAAGTAAATACAACACTAGGGTTTTGACTCTAGGTTTTTACACCTAATCAAGAGTTCTAAAAACACTTGATCCTAAAATAGAGCACAAGTCTCTGATACCAATTGAAAGTCCGGGATCCTAACCCTAGAGGGGGGGGGGGGGTGAATAGGGTGATCTACACTTGATGACTAATCAAGGCCAATTTTAATTTCTTAACAATTAACTAGTCACATGTGATGATAAACAAACAATATGCTGAAGCTTAAACAAAACAATCACCACAAAGCAATCACCATAACACAATGATTTATAGTGGTTCGGCCTCAATGCCTACATCCACTACTGGCTTGTGTCTCAACACCCCACCGGATTTCCACTATTTATGCTTTTGAAAAAGGCTAAGCAATAACCTCTACAATATGCTTTCCAAGGATAAGCAATAACCTAACAATGTTGTTTTTCTAGGCTTAACAACAACCTCTACAAGATGCTTTTCTAGGCTAAGCAATAACCTTTACACAATGCTTTTCTTAGGCTAAGCAATAACCTTTACAATATAAAAGATTTCTCTAAAGGAAGTGTTTACACAAACAC
>QPKB01000005.1:17534444-17557149 GCA_003546025.1 Camphora micrantha | reverse complement strand
GGACGAATGGCATTCACAGTATCCACCCCCGCTCGCTCACTAGTGGTCGGGGCAGGTCCACTGTCTCCATCCCTAACTGACGAATCTTCGGCGACTGCCATTTGTGCCTCATGTCCGGCCAAAAACTCAGTCTGATCACGGGTCCAACCTGGAGTGCATACGGAACGATGGTAAGAAAGAAAGCAAGTGAATCGAAATTACAATGACAAAGGTAGAATACTCACTATCTAGGGCCTTCGCCCTCGCAGGGCCGTAAGCCTCCCATAGCCACTCAATATCAACCTGGCTAGAGCCAAGATAGGGTCGTGCACCGAACAAACGCTGAAGCAAAGGCCGGACAAGGTCAGGATTGGCATCAGCCGCGCCAGTCGAGACTGGCAAACCACTCACTCTCAGGCCCCAACATCTCGCTATGTCCTCAAGAGTGATGGTCATCTCGCCAGTAGGGAAATGGAAAGAATGGGTCTCATCCCTCCATCTCTCGGAGAGTGCACTGAGAAGAGCACGATCAGGTCGGAAGGCAATAATCGACATGAAGTCTCCGAAACCCATCGCTCGGATGCGATCCTTCAAAGTGTCGGACAACTCTGTCCACCACTCTTTTACTTTCAGCCACCCCACCCTTGTTCGGGCAAGAGGTACAAGCTGAAATTGAAAAAAAAAAAAAAAAACCATCATGATTCGTAGCTCAAAGATTAGGAGATAAATAATGAAAAGACACCATTCATGAGAGACTAAGTGTTATTACTTTGCCCGCTCTTATCTCATCGGCAAGGTGGGGATCTTCTCTAGTTTGCTGTCTCCTACGCCTCTTTGTGAGTCGAGTCACATTCTGCCCCGCCTCGGACTCCCCGGCAAGTCCAACTTCGGGGTCGGCAAGTCCAACTTCGGGGTCCTCCCCGAACCTATTCAAGGGGACGCCTCCTTGATCTCCTGACGGACCCTCTCCTGACCCATCTAGCGTCGAGGTCCTTTTTCCAGCAAGCCTCGTCTTAGCCATCCTGCAAAAAAAAAAAAAAACAGAGAGACAAAGCATATGTGAGAAACTATGAAAGTGGAAGCATGCTGAAGAAGAAGCAGAGTATTAAATTTAAGGGCATGACATCAACAGTCTATGCAAGGCAACTAAAATGACTGCAAGAGTAACGTAAAAAAAAAAAAAAAAAAAAAAAAAAAAAAAAAACAACAGTTGGCATAAAAACAAATCCCCAAGATAAACCAGTTCAAGGGCAATCACCAAACAAAACAGAAGTAACTAGGGAAATGAAAATAAAAAAAAACAAAAACAAAAAAACAAGTGAAGCAAATCCCCCACTCAAACCAGAACAACACCCCATAACTCTTGTCCCGTCACGATCAGGGCCAATATATTGGGCTGAACCACATTCTAATTTATGTCCCACAACGTAAAAGAAAAAAAAAGGGGCGGGGGGGGGGGGGGGGGGGGGAAGAAAGAGAGAATCAAAATAAAAGAAGACAGCACAGAACATAAATACTACAAGACCAATAACATATGTTACAAAAATGCTGTGAACAACACACACACACACAAAAAAAAAAAAAAAAAGGAGAGAAACAAAATATATATATATATATCAGTCACTAAAATTACCCCATTACATCCCAATCGACAAAGACAACCAATGGGTTCAGCCCCACCAATGGAGCTTTTCAAGCCTTACCTAACCATATAAAACTCCCGAACCTTGCTCACAGTACCCAAATCCGTTGCTTGGGTTAGTTATTGTACAACCACCTGTGATGAGACCAAGAGTTAAGATTTTCATTCCACAGCCAAGGCAGGCCCCATTTATCAGCTCAAACTCAAGACACCACCAAAACCCAAAACACTCAGTACTTCCACAGAACACCCATAGCCAAACCGAGCCCAAAACTCCCATTCAAAAAAAAAAAAAAAAAAAAAAAAGAGAGAGAAAGAGAGGGCAGGGAATAGAAATAAAAAGATAATAATTTTTAAATATATATATAAATAAAATAATACCTGTCCCACTCTCCTCATACTTCTCTGTTTTTTCTTTTTCTCCACTCGGTCTTCATCTGCAACGGTCCAACCCAAGTTAAAAAAAAAAAACAAACAAACGAAGAAGGAAGGAAGAACAGAACATATAAAAAAAAAAAAAAAGAGAAGAGGGCACTAGACCTACATACCTGGCCCTTTCCACTATTCTCTCCAGCCTTGCTCGACCTTGCTCTTCAATCTCCCCTGCCTCACCTGAGACAACCAGAACAAAGAAAAGGAGAGAGGGAAAAGGAGTGAAAAATGAAAGAAGAAAAAACGTCCCAGCAATTGTGACCTAAAATGCCCCAAGTTGGGCACAGAACGGCCCAGCTCATCACGTGATGGGGTCCTTCCCTAGGAGGGACCCACTTGGAACAAGGCCCTATGTCTCAAAAAAAAAAAAAAAAAAAAGAATGGAGAAATAACAGTAACATAAAACATATATATATATATATAAAATAATAAATAAATAGAAAGAAGAAAAAGAATTAAATAAGAAATCTGAACATCCCCTCAGGGTCATGATTTTCAAACGCATAAAATGAATAGCTGATTACCATTCATTCATCATCCATCTATGGCCCATGATCAAATCTCATAACTCAACATCAATAATATCATGATGATAAGATAAACACCAACAATCATGTAATGCTAAATATTACCACATCATAAAGATAAAAGACAGAAAGAAAGTATCAAAATCTAAATTGATTTTTATTAAATATCCATGAGAGTCATTGAACAAAAGAATGATAATAACCTAAACTGACCAGCCTTAGCAACGACTAAATAATAATAATAACAATGAGAGAAATACTGGCTTTCGCCCCCAAAACTCTATTAAAGCCTATAACGACTCTAATTGGTCCTAATGACCCAACTTTTTAATAAAAACCTGGCCTAAGATAGATAATCCTAATGAACCATTTAGAGAAAGTTAGATGCCCCACTAAAGATTGGAAAACGAGCCAATCGAGCTTCCATTCCTGCAACATGGGTCTCGAGCTGCCCCTGTGCTCCCTCAAAACTGTTAAAAGAATTCCGTAGAGTCTCGCAAATCTCCCGGATTTGTCCAAAATCATCCAGGTAAGCAGTGTACACTGGATGAATGAGCGCCGAAAGGGTAGTGTTTTGCATTTCAAAGTACTTTCTGTAACGCCGTGGGATAGACGACTCGACTTCATGAGGGCAGGACATGGTCATGACCTCAAGTTGATCCATTCTCCTATGCAACGAATTGAAGTCGTCGATCGGAGCCCTTTCGTTAGTAGTCTTCATGGCATCCCAGACCCCAAGCATTGCCCAGAGGTCCATCATGCTCCATAGGAGAGACTGGAGCACCTCACTAACAAAAGTTGGCAAATCTTCTGAAGTCCCATTGTAGCTACGCAGTCTAGCAAGAGCAGTCCTCCCCACGATGCATAGATCTCCGTATAGCTTGCGAATTCTTTTATACTTTGCAACCAACAAATCATATGTCTTGCGTTTGACTTCCACGAGCTGTTGGTCCATCATCTCTTCAAACTGGAATACGCAGTTATAGGTACTAGGCATAGATGACCCGTGTTCAAGGTAGAACTCAGATCGATCTTCAGAATCATAGTAGCCAATTCTCTCATCACTAGGGGACCAGTACTCATCCCTTGGCTTGTAAGGCTTACAAACGTCAGGGCCCACACCGCCATCAATGGTGAAGGAGAAGACTGGAAAATTGGCCATCAAGCAAATTCGAACCTGCAAAACAAATACACACAGACTTAGAAATTCTCTAATAATATAAGGTTGATTTTGTTATAAAAAAAAAAAAAAAAAAAGGAGGGGATCACTTGGGCGCACTAGGGGTGGCGCCCAAGTCCAGTCCAGGGATTTCATCCCGAATGGGTCCGATTCATCCTAAAATTATTTGCCATGATACCTAAAATCCGTGAGGCAAGTCCCCCAAAGGCGTTGTTAGGTGATTCTAAGTTTTTTTTTAGAAAACGAAAAAAAAAATTTACAATGCAATATCCTAACAACAAATAAGCGCCATAAAAAAATTGCAAAAGAAACTATCAATTTAAGGGAGAGACATCATAAAACATTCATGAACAAGATATGAACATGAAAGAGCACTATAACATCGAAACAAGAAAGAAACATCTTCAAAAAAAAACAAAAAAAAAAAGAGAGAGAAAAGAAAAAAAAAAAGAGGCATGAAGAGAATTGTTTAGACAAGAAAAAAAAATGGTTTAACTAGAATTAAGATTGACCTGAGAATTATACATAAAAGAGAAACATCATGCCTAATAAAGAGCGAAACAACTAGGAAAGCCTATCGCATGTTTTATGACTAGAAGAGGAGAAAAGTACTTACTTAGAGATGGAAAAGAGAGACCAAAGACTCTGATTCGAAGTTTGGATAGTAAAAAGTATGAAAAGAACCAAGGGCAAGCCTTCCTTATATAATTTTCAGTCATAGTCTCAAAAGAGGACGAATTGTCACTTGGGCGCACTCCTAGTGGCGCCCAAGTTCCCATCACTTTACACTTCCGTCACACATGAAATCCTGAACGAAGTAAAAGAAGCTACTTGGGCGCACTCCTAGTGGCGCCCAAGTTCCCCTTCCTTTCCGCTTCCATCACACTTCCGTCACACATGAAATCCTGAACGAAGTAAAAGAAGCTACTTGGGCGCACTCCTAGTGGCGCCCAAGTTCCCCTTCCTTTCCGCTTCCATCACGCCTTAGATTGCCTCACACAACCAACCCTAAACCAAGTAGAAGAGGCTACTTGGGCTCACATAGAGGTGCGCCCAAGTACGCCAAAACACATGGGCGCCCCTCCATGTGCGCCCAACCTTCTTTTGTAGCCCGGAAGACTCCGTGATGCATGGATTCAAGACCAAAACGATTCTTAAACAGCTAGTCACTAAAAAAAAAAAAGTAAACGATAATCATAAAATAAAAAATAAAAAAAATAAAAAAATAAATGCCCACCAAATATTGTCCCATCACAGAAGTTCCAGTCGCGTCATGCACATTTTAGTCCCATCACGCATACATCTAACGTTGTGCATGATATTCCATGTCATTTCTGTCAATATAATTATAATTATTACTTCTGCAAATTACCAAACTGAGTACTAACGGACAAAATTGCAGAATCTTTTAGTGTTTGTTCATTGCAGATTTCCAATCCAAAAATGATAACACCAAAGGTTTTTCAAGCACGCTGATGGAGATGAATGACGTGAACTTCGAAAGAACAAACAATGGAATAAAGCAATAGTGATCCCCATTGTCGAATTTACGGAAAGCTCTTGAGGTAAGTATTCCTAACCATGATTTTCATGATTTTACCTCACGTCTGGAAATTGAGTCATCGTAGGCCTCCCTTAAGCACTTATAATCGGTATGGCGACCATAATACCGTGTTATCACGAATTGTGGTGTTTGCCGACTCAAATCTTGACGTTGGAGGATGGAATCCGTATAACTCGAAACTCTCCATGATAAGCTCGAAGTGATGATCGAATCTATCCCAGGTTCTCATCTAAGCTTGGGTGAAGACCAAGATCCCTAGAGAGTGACGGTTATTCTGGTGAACATCTTCCATTGATTTAGCTTTTTCGATGCATACCTGAGTTTCAAAATAAAATCTCTTAAAAAAAACAAAATCTTCAAAAAAAAAAAAAATTGCATCTCATTCTCACATGCACTCACTCTATTGCTTGAACTATGTTCTTAATTGCCTTCAAGATCCCCATTATTGTTATTTAGCTTTAACTATGCCTTGAACATTCAACTGTGGATGAAAATCAAAAGACATTATATATGACTATTCGAATCAAACTCTATTGCAAGAACAAATGAAACTCTAATAGTGACTTAGCCAATCGAAAGATCAACTTCTGATTCAGACCACCGGGGCACAGTTCCCACCATCCTTTCAAATTAAACAATCGGGGCACAGTTCCCAACCCGCCACGTGGCAATACCACGGGCACCGAGGCACAGATCTTGGCTTTCAATCAAATCAGTAGGCACGTAACTTCTTCTTTTTTCTTTTTTCCCCTGAATCAGAATTGATCCTCGAAAAGTGAACCTCACTTTTAGAACGAATTTGCAATTGCATAAATCCGTAGGTGGCCACTCCCGTGAGCTCAAAAGCTCCCGTGAGTCATGAGTGGCGTGTCTACTTTCTTTGGAGCACAACTCTCCACATGTTGTTCTCCAAAGAGGGGCATACTGTAGACACCTCATTTGGCCCTCTACGATAGCATTAAAACACTTGTCATATATAATGGTGCCCCCATTTCACCCATAATTGAATGGTTAATGGCATAATTTAAATTAATTAATAGCGATGAAGATGCTTGTTGATAATTTTAGACTTAGTTCAACAATCTCTAGAAATTCGTGAGGGAAAAAGCCAAATAGTGTCAAGATCTCTTGTCCAACCCACTACTCATACAAGAAATGAACTATAGCACTATTCAAGTCCATTCCAGAATACATAGAACACACTCAGGTTGTTCCTAAGAAGATTACGTTTAGTTTGCCTAAATACGATGTGACTAGCATAAATTAAGAAGTTAGAATCATTGTTCCAAATATCCCTACTCTATTCCAATCTCTAATCATTATGATATATGGACCAAAAGATTCTACATTCCGAGAGCTCTCCGACGATATGTGGAACGTCCAATTCCGACAAACGGATCAAAAGATATGGCCCGCGGAAAATTCCCCCACCAAAATCTACTTGGGCGCACACATAGGTGCGCCCATGTACAAAAAATCCCTTGGGCGCACACACAGGTGCGCCCATGTCCCAGAAAAGCACTTGGGTGCACACACATGTGCGCCCAAGTCCTGGGTCGACCTTATGAGGCACTTGAGTGCATACTTAGGTGAGTTCCGCTTTGTTTTTCATAATTCCGGCCTAACCTTAACCCGAAAATGGAACGAAACCAAACATTAAACCTATTTGACCCAAAGGATGACATGGGCGCACTTGTGTGTACGCCCAAGTCCTAGAAGCTACTTGGGCGCACTCCTAGTGGCGCCCAAGTCCCCAATCCTTTTGAAAATGCACATGGGCTCCCCCACTGGTGTGCCTAAGCCCAATCCCTATCATTTAGTCCGAATTCGATCCAAAAGCAACCAAAACCGATCCATTAATCCCATTTAATCCAAAGGGTGACATGGGCGCACACACAAGCGCGCCCAAGTCTTAAAAACACACATAGGCGCTACCCTAGTGGCGCCCAAGTCCCCAATCGTTTTCAAATTGCACATAGGCGCACCCACAGTTGCTCCCAAGTCTAACCTTCATCGTTTTAGTCCGAATCCGATCCTAAAGTAATCCGAGCCAAACTCTAAACCCACTCAACCCCGAAGACCAGACATGGGCGCACCTGTGTGTGCGCCCAAGTCCCAAGACTCACTTGGGCGCACCTATGTGCGCGCCCAAGTCCCAGGACCCACTTGGGCGCACCTGCATGTGGGCCCAAGTCAAGAAAACCCTAAAATCTCCTAGGTTTGCATGAAGTTTCTAGAAATTCGTACCCACAGCAACCCTAATCCCTCTTCCACGCCAAAAACCCTATAAAAACCCTCTCATACCATTTTTGCAAAGGAGGCTACCAAAAAAAAGAAGAAGAAGAAAAGTAAAAAGAGAGAAAAAAGGAGAGATTTCACAAGAGAGATCCTTAGATCTAGGAGAAAGGAGAAGGAAAAGCACTTTGGTTCTCCAAAATCAGCAATGGAGAAGGCCTCCCAAAGCTATGGATTTGCGCAAAAGACTTCGATCTAGGACTTAAAAACGCTAATCGGTATTTTAGATCCATCTCCTTTTTATTAGTATTATTATTAGTGGAAACATGCTTAGGATCATCCATTCATCATAGATCTGCATTTATAGTAGTATTTTACAGTAGATCTGATATTTTGCATTCATCATATTTAGTAACATGCTTAGGATCATCTATAGGCTGTAGATCTGCATCGTTTTCGTCATCCCGAATTTGTGATTAGAATAGATCTTGCATTCATATCATTTTCGTTGGAAAGACTTCAAACTTGAGAAAGAAAAGTGCAACAGAGCACTTTGTCCCTGCATGGGATTTTAATCCCAATTTTCATATCGCGTGCACTTCGTTTCTTAGATTTGAATTCATTCTTATACACATTAATATCAGGACCTCGGATCTGCAACTTTGTGTTCAATATCACGCGAAAAGTGTTGGAAAGAAGAAGCAAATAAAAAAAAAAAAGAGAAGAAAACACAGAAGAAACACTTGGGCGCCACTGTGTGTGCGCCCAAGTCCAGAGTCAAGAATTAAATTGCGATTTTCCATTTCGTGTGCATTTTGCTTCATAGATCCGAGTCTATCCTCGTATAATTTGATATCAAAGCCTTCGGATTAATAAAAACCATTAAAAGAATCGAGAGAGGACAAAATATTACTAAAAAAGATGGAAAAGGGAAAGGAAAAAAAAAGGAGATACTTGGGCGCCACTGTGAGTGCGCCCAAGTCCCTGCAAAGAGAACCGCCCTTCAAACTTCGTCCTCGTATTTTTATCTTCAAATCCGGAAGATTTGATATTAATATTTAGTATTAGAATCGTATATTTAATTGCAAATTGTTGGAAAATTGCGTCGGAATATCACCGGAGATCATAGATATATTACAACCAGCAGAAAGTGACTTGGGCGCCGCTGTGTGTACGCCCAAGTATTCCAGACACACTTGGGCGCCCCTATAGGTGCGCCCAAGTCCCTAGTTTGCTTTCCGGCCCGAATTTCCTACATTTTTCATTTCATTTAGCTTGCTGTTCCATACTTGTGATAATTTCGATTGATTATTGAATTTTAGATTCCGAATCACCAACACTTTAAGTTAGGTTATATTGCATAAAATACTAAAAACAATTATAAAAATCATAAAACTCTTCCCTTCTCATCTTGCTCTTTAGTAATTAGAGAAGAGAACCAAAAAATAAATAAATTAAAAGAAATAGAAAAGCACATAAAAAAGGAAATAGAGTAGACATTAAGTAGAAGACCTTAGGTTATTCCTTAATTTAGATTGCATTACTTCTGCATAAGAAAACCAAAAAAATTAGAAAAGAGAAAAATCACAAAATTCTAAAACACTTCTCCTCTCATCTTACTCTCTAGTAATTAGAAGAAAAAAAAATAATTAAAAGAAGTAGTAGAATTATCCTAGGTCTTTCCATTCACGCCTAAGTAAATTAATAGACTCGACCAATTCCAATTTAAAACACTTAATTAACTTAGAACACCTAATTAAAATATCTAATTAAAATTCATAGACTTAATTAATTGATTAAATCCTTAAAACTGGTTAACAACTTCTAATAAAACCCCTAGTTGAATAAAACCTTAATCAACAAGTCCCAATTAAAGTCCTAGTTAATAAACCTAATTAATAAGCTCTAATTTATTAAGACCATAATCAACGAGATCCAATTAACAACACTAAATTCAGACCTTAACCAAGCTTTAATTAAATCTTGATCACCAATTCCTAGTTTAAATCCTCACCAAGACGATATACCAATCAAATCCCAAAAAAAAAATAAAAACATCTCCCAACAGAAACTAAAGTCGAATACCCGAAACTGACTTAAAACACGTTAGAGACAACAAGTTAGTAGACTGACAGTTGGGCGCCACCACAGGTGCGCCCAAGTCACAAAACACACATAGGCGCCCCCACAGGTGCGCCCAAGTCACAGAATACACATAGGCGCCCCCACAGATGCGCGCAAGTCACATAACACACATAGGCGCCCCCACAGGTGCGCCCAAGTCACCCAGAAGCACTTAGACACCACCACAGGTGCGCCCAAGTCCATTTCTAGCCCCTAATATCACCAAATCCATATCCATCTCCAATCTCGACTCAACCCAACATCTTAAAACCTTTACCGAACCAATAATAGCCTTGAAACTTAAAATCCCATTAATATAAACCCATTCGGAGTCTCGAACCAAAGTCAGAAGACTTAAAATTATCAAATTGAGACTTAGGCGCCATTGCGGGTGCGCCCAAGTGCACAGAAAAACACTTAGGCGCATACATATGTGCGCCCAAGTCCTCTGTCAAATCTAAGTGGTGAATTCCGATTGTGTTTCGAGTTCCGGACTTAAGATTATTAAAATAAATCAATCTAAAACAAATAACATTAGAACAGAAGCTTACACTTAGCAAAACTCCTCGTATTCCGAAATTAACATCAATATCTTCATCACTAGCCAAATTACGCAGAACCTGGTACTTGGGCGCCACTGCCTGTGCGCCCAAGTCATCCAGGGGACCTAGGCGCCACCACAGATGCGCCCAAGTCCTCCGTTAACTCTTTTCGCTGGTTTTGATATTTTTTTAATTAATTTGACTTAAAACCCAAAACTTCAGAACCTTCCACAATTAAAACAGAACCTTAAGACAGCCTTAATCTATCCCCTAAATAATTCTTAATCAAAATCATAACTTAAAATAAACCAAGCCAATTAAGATCATAATTAACAAGCTACTTAGGCGTAGAAACTATTAAGCTTAGCTATTTGCACCCCAAGATTTGATCAGTTTCCCTCATTAGGTAGATCAGAGCATTAGGCTTCGTCCCATCACTTTTTCTGCTCCTTTAGGGGACCGGGAAAGCTGATGTGGGCGGTATAGGACCTTAGGTTTGGGTTAATCCGATGATCAGTAATAAAGCATTAATCACGTAAATCCAAGTAAAAATTCCCTAGTTAGGCCCTTCTAGCCCCAATTTCAAAAATCCATAAAAACTACAAAACCAACAAAATAAACCCAAAAAGATTTTTCCTTTATTTCTTCCTCCACCTTAGGTGCCAAATATTTAATCGAACTTAATGATAAAAGGGAATAAAGAACTGATTTCTAAAATTGAATGAATGAGAATAACGAGATGAGATGAGTGATTTCAAACACACTTTTAAATGATCACGGCCCATCGGCCACCCTAAAACAAGCACCGGCCCATCGGCCACCTCTAATCAATTACGGCCCATCGGCCACCTCCAATCAATTACGGCCCATTGGCCTTTCACTTTTATCACTCGTGTATCGCACACAAAAGCACAGAAATCACAAGTCGAAGTCTCATTTGCATCATCATTTTGATTTCAAAAGTCAGCCTTTAAACCCTTTTTTGCCAAGGGATTAGAAGGGGTACCCGGGAATGGGGCCGATCCTCTTCTTAAATATTTGGCACCTCCCCCTTTTATTTTCTTTATTTTAATTACTTTGCTTTACTTGGATACACTATGATTTTTTTATGAGAGGATTAACCTTTATTTGGACTTTAACTCATGACCCTGAATTAACCCTACATTAAAGAGACCCAAATCAATGTGACAAGACAACCGTCGTGTGTTGCCGGCAGCACATTAGACGAAAAGAAGAACCCACCCATTTATTTTCTCCCATTCATTTTTCTTCGGCTTTCGTCGAAGAACGGTGTTACGGCCGTCACCGTAGCTGGCGATCGTGATCCGTCGATTTTGAGGGTAGTCGGAATCCTCATTTTCGATGTAAAATTTAAATAGCATATATAGTTGAATGGCGATTTCCCTCCCCGAGGGGATCAAAATTCACATCCGACAATAGGTACTTCTTAGAAATCTCACACGATTTTGACTTGAATTGAGTTAGTTGCTTTTTACTTTGTTTCAGTTTCTTGATAACAAATATAGCCTCTCTACTAAAACTTTAATGGATTAGATTTATATGTATATAAAGATGAGAGAGTTCTCATGCCCTTTTATAGGCTACGTTTACACTTTCCTCCCCATCAACGGAAAGCAGTCCCACTATTGCACGAATAGGCATTTTAAGGGACGTGCCTTAACTGGGAGAAAACAGTTACTTGAAAAAATCAAACAAGTAGTGGTCATGTGGACCACCACCTATGATCTCCAACAATCTCCAACTTGGTCCATATGACTAGCATTGATCTTCTTTGCAAATGCAATGAAAATGACTCTAACTGATGCGCATCATTGAAAATTCAATATTGAGATCTTTAATCTATGATCAGGTTAGTTTCTTAATGCGAATTGTAGCAGTTACACATCTTTAATGACATGCTTCCTTCCACAATCACAACATTAATATTCTTGCCTAATCCAGCACTTAATGCGTATCTATAAAATGACTTACTTTAATGGGAACTGTAATGTCATAATACTTATATATTCTTACTTTATATAACAATTATCACATGTGACTTCCAAACAAAGTAAGAATTACAAAACCTTACAATATATATAGTGTCATACATCATTGATTCTTACAAGGCATTTCATTCAAGCCCATATTTATTACATGGTCTTTAAAATCCTTTGGCGCCAATGCCTTTGTCAATGGATCAGCAATCATGAGCTTCGATGAAGCTCCCACAATTGACAATAAACGATCTCGCACTTTCTCCTTGAGTACTAGGTACTTTACTTCCAGATACTTTGATTTACTGGAACACTTGTCGTTTTGAGCAAAACGCCTAGCAGCATCGTTGTCGCAGTAAATCTTAATCGGTTTAGACATACTGCCCATAATTTCAAGTCCCATGATGTAGTTACGCATCCATAATGCGTGACCTGTGGCTTCAAAACATGCCACATACTCTGTATCAAATGTTGATGGAGTGGTTAGTGCCTGTTTCGCACTCCTCCAAGATACTGCTTTGCCAGCTAACAAAAAGATATAACTTGATGTTGACCTCCTTGTATCGAGATATCTAGCAAAGTTTGAATCTGAATATCCAATGACCTCCAGTTGATTGGATCTTTGATATGTGAGCATAAATCTTTTTGTTCCGCTAAGGTAACGCATCACTTTTTTGATAGCTATCCAATGAGGCAAGCCGGGATTACTTTGATATCTACTTAGCATCCCAACTGCAAAGCTAATGTCAGGTCTAGTGCAAGTCTGTAAGTACATCAAACTTCCCACTACTGCCGCATATGGATATTTATCCATTTCTAACCTTTCTAAGTCAGTCATGGGGCATTGTGCTTTACTAAATTTGTCTCCTTTTGACATAGGTGCATTTTGTGGTCTGCATCCTTCCATTCAGAAACGTTTGAGAATATTTTTGATATAGGTTTCTTGACATAACCCAAGTAATCCTTGAGATCGATCTCTAAATATTTCAATTCCTATTACAAAGGTTGCTTCACCCATATCTTTCATATCAAAATTATTCTCAAGATATGTTTTAGTTTCTCGAATCATACTTAGATCATCACTGGCTCGTAAAATATCATCTACATACAAGACTAAAATAACAAACGTGCTCCCACTAACCTTGAGATATACACAATGATCAACTTGATTTTTGGAAAAACCGAACAATTTAATAGTATGATTAAATTTTAAGTACCATTGCCTGGAAGCTTGTTTTAGCCCGTATATTGATTTCTTTAATTTACAAACCAGTTTTCTTTCATTACCTTGTTGAACAAAACCTTCAGGTTGTTCCATATACACTTCTTCATCTAGATTCACATTTAAGAAAACAGTTTTAACATCCATCTAATATAACTCTAGGTCATAATGAGCTACTAGTGCCATAACAATTCTGAGTGAATCTTTCTTAGACACTGGAGAGTAGGTTTCAAAATAATCGACACCTTCTCTTTGAGTGAATCCTTTAGCCACAAGTCGGGCCTTAAATCGTTCAACTTTTCCTTTTGAGTCCCTTTTGGTCTTAAAGACCCATTTACAACCAACGGTCTTGGACCCTTCAGGTAGTTCAACGAGATCTCATACTTCGTTTATAGCCTTAGATTCTAACTCTTCGTTCATAGCGTCTAACCATTTACCAGAATTATTACTTTCTACTGCCTCTCTAAAAGTCTTTGGGTCTTCTTTAATTCCTATATCTGATTCTTCAAGATACACAATATAATCATTCAAAATAGCAGGTCTTTTCATACGAGTTGACCTTCTCAATTCCTCCGGCTGTTCTTCAATAACAGCTGGTTGCATTTCAAGAGTTGGTTGTGTATCTTGAGGAATCGGATCAAGAGATCGTTCTGGAAAAACCTCTATATTAAGTGGAATCATTAATCCACCTTGAGAAGAAGGTTGAGGCTCATCTCTAGTTTCCTTGTATTCAATATTTCTAGCCTCACTACTCCCACTATTTTCATGGTTCTCCAAAAACTTGGCATTATTAGACTCAACTATTCTTGTTGAATGATTAAGACAGTAAAAACGATACCCTTTAGACCTTTCCGGATATCCAATAAAATATCCACTTACTGTTCTAGGGTCTAACTTCTTTTCTTGTGGGTTATATACCCGCACTTCAGATGAACATCCCTAGACATGGAAATGGTTTAAGCTGGGTTTCCTACTAGTCCATAATTCAAAAGGAGTTTTAGAAACTGCTTTAGTAGGAACTCTATTTAAAATATACATGGCCATCTTTAGTGCGTCACCCCACATAAACTCGGGTAACGAAGTATTACTAGCCATGCTCCTAACCATATCCAAAAGAGTCATATTTCTTCTTTCAGCCACTCCATTTTGCTGAGGTGTTCCAGGCATTGTATATTGGGCAACAATACCTTCTGATTCTAGAAATCTAGTAAACGGGCCTGGATTATGACCTGTTTCAGTATACCTACCATAATATTCACCACCTCGATCTGATCTCACAATTTTGATCTTTCTATCTAATTGATTTTCCACTTCTGTCTTAAATACTTTAAAGGTACTTAGGGCATCTGATTTTTCTTTAATAAGATGGATATAACCAAAACGTGAGTAGTCATCTATAAAGGTGATGAAATATTGTTCTCCTGTAAAACAAGGTATTTCTAATTTCCCACAAATGTCCGTATGGATTATCTATAGGAGTTTAGAACTCCGCGTGGCAGTTTTCTTGACTGTTTTAGTTCGTTTGCCTTTAATACAGTCAACACAGACACCAAAGTTATTGAAGTCAAGGTTCGGTAACAACCCATCTTTCACCAATCTCAATATCCTATCCTTTGAGATGTGTCCTAATCTTTTATGCCACAACATAGGAGAGTTCTCTTTTATTACTCCTCTTTTCTTACCAATATAAGTTATTTGGTGTGTGGTGATTGATTGTGTGTATAAAGGATCTAACTTGAATTTATACAAACCATCACATAATAAACCACTACCAATCATCATACCATCATAAAAAAGCTTTAATGATCCATGATCAAAGTTAAATACATAATCAGCAATATCTAACTTAGAAACAGAAACCAAATTTTGGGAAATATCGGGAACATAAAAGGTGTTTGGCAGGTCCAAAATAAAGCCTATGTCTAGCACCAGCCTGTTTGTTCCAACTGCCTCAACTCTTGATTTCTTCCGATTCCCCATAACGATGGTCTTTTCTCCATCACTTGGCCTCCGGGTTGAAAGGAATCCCTGCATACAACCAGATATATGAATGGTTGCACCAAAGTCGACCGACCAAGTATTGGATGAGACATCAATAACATTGGTTTCACATACAAAAGATAAATTTCTTGACTTACCTCTTTTCTCAAACCAACTCTTCCTTTTCAGGAAGTGCTTCTTGAAGTGTCCTTTATTGCCACAAAAGTGACATTTGTCAGATCCTTTCTTTCCCTTTTTCGTCATTGGTTTTTGACTCTTTGGATCTACCTTTCTAGTGTTGGCATTAGTTTTAAAGTTTCTAGGACCTTTCTTGCCCCTTTTCTGGGAGACAACGTTTACCAGCAATTGCCCCTCGGCTTTAAGCCTCCTCTCTTCTTGATCACATCTTGTGATCAATTCGTTCAGGGTCCACCGACTAGAGCCTTGATTGTAAGTCACCTTAAATGGGCCAAACGTAGGAGGAAGGGAATCCAAAATGAATTGAATCAAATATCCATCCGAAATACTCATATCTACATTTTTCAACTTAGATGCGATGTTGGACATGCGTAGGATATGTTCTCTAATTCCCTTACTCCCATCGTATTTCATATTGGTCAATCTGTTTATCAATGTGGCACCTAATGCTTTATCGTTCACTACAAATTGATATTTGATTACTTCTAAGAGTTCTTTTGCATTTTTATCATGATCTGTTGATCCTCTAATACCCTTAGAAATTGAGTTCAAAATGATTTTACGGCATACTTTATCACATCTATGCCACTTTTCATAGTTGGCCCTATCACGATCAGAACTCTGGTCGATGGGTGTAGGAGGCATGGTCTCTTCTAAGGCCATGTCTAAATCTAGATAGGTTATAGTCAATGACAGCAAGTCTAACCAATCAGGGTAATTGGATCCATCTAACAAAGGAATGGTCCCCAAGCACGAAGGAAGTGACATTGATCTGGAGGAAGCAACTGTAAAGAAAATATAACTATTACGTTCACAAAAAATATAATGCTTTGAAAAGGACTTAAAAGAAGTTAGAGTAATTGTTACACATCATCACAAACAACCTTTGGGTTAATGTGATATGTTAATTTAATTACCCTCATTTATTTGATACAAACCATAATATGTGAAGTGATCAAGTGAGATCTCACCTTTGGGCATAGATCAAGACAAATCCACTAACACATCTTTAATATGTCCAATCTTCAAATAATTGAAAGATAAACTCCTTTGGGTCGATTATCAATCTATTAAGTGAAGTTGCAATTTTAGTGTCATTTATGATGTTTATAATTCAATCATAATTGGTTCACTTTGGTGACAACCAAGTTAATATGTAATTTTCTATCTTGAAAATTATGACACTATTGTGATCTTAAACTCCCATGTTATAATTTCTATGTTAATTAATCAACAATTTTAAATACTCAATTTCTACTTTAATTGAGCTTTCATTAAGTTGATCTACACATTCAGGAGAGACTTAACATTTAAGATCACACTATTTATAGTTAGGATGAATTTTTCTAAGATTATGGGTCCAATATGACATTAATCAGACCTTTAAAATAATTTATCCCAATCTTATATTCCTTAAGCAATCTACAATAATTCTAAGTTTAACTTAACCCGTCCGTTAAATCATATGAAAATAAACATCATCATGCATGTATACATTAATCACAACTCAAATAAGCATTAATCTTGAATACAAATAAGTGGAAATATGAACTTATATGAGTTACTCATGCATAAATTAATATGATGTCTAAATTGAACCATTGGAAAAGTAATTAAATTTAGTAATATAATAGATCTCACAATGAAGGTCATAACAGAAAAAATGGATCGTTAATCCGATATCGGATGTGTTCAAAATGATCAAAATAAGTTTCTAATCATTAATTTTTCCTTAATCTGGCTTTAATCTGATCATAACAGAAATTAATCATCACTTCCAGAGTATCACTTATATTTTGATCTATCTATTGAAAAGCTCCGATCGGATTGGATCAATTCTATAATGATCCAATTGAATAAATAACATAATTCCTCTTTAACATTATTGTTTTATGCAAATGGGTGAGACAGCAGGTTGAGTCAGACCCAGGTCAGTTAGCCTAACTGAACAACCCAATCTGAAATGGGTCTATAGGTCAGGTCGGGTTGTTGGGTCAAGTCTGACCCGAATGTGTCAGCCTAGTTTGTAATGTGCAGCTGGGCTCTGGGCTCGTTTGGTCAGGTCGGGTCAAGAAGAACCTGACCCAAATATCTAATTCTGCACAAGTCGGGTCAGTAACCGTGTCAGGTCTATTCATGCTGAAAACCGACAGGTCTATTCATGCTGAAAACCGACCCAATAAACAAGCCAATTTTATACTTCGGGTCGGTGCGGGTCAGGTCGAATCGACCTGAGCCAGCACGTCATCTTCTTCATCCTCCCAAAACAGAACAAGGGCAATGAGTTAAAACTGATTGCCCAATTTTCCGGGACTCACCTCTCCGACGCCTACAACGGCGCCGGCAGCACACTTCGCCGGTTACCCATCACCGACGAAATTTTTTTTTTTTTTTGTTGCTGCGTTTTTTGGCACTGCACAGAAACTGTTCTGCGCAGCGCCTTCGCCGGTCTTGTGCAAACTCTAGGCAACGCAGCGTCCTGCTGTGCTGCCGCAGCGTAGTGCCCAGCTCTCCGCGGTGCATAGCCGTCGGCGAACTGGGTTTTCAACCAGTGAACCCATTTCAACATTCCATTCTTTTTTTATTTAATAAACAGTGAACCCATTTTTCATCCAAATCTAACCCTATCAAATGAAAACCAATGGCTCTGATACCAACTGATAACAAATATAGCCTCTCTACTAAAACTTTAATGGATTAGATTTGCAATCAGATAGTATAATTTACACGAGGGAAGAAACCTAATTTAAAGGCATACCTGGATCCATCGCAAAATGATACGCGAAAAAACCTTAATAAACTTTATAACTCTCTCAATCTTTCTTAGATGCGCTGGCTAATCGATTAAGAAATGCCCAAAGCAATTGTGTGTTAAAGATGAGAGAGTTCTCACAGCCTTTGTATAGGCTCGTTTACACTTTCCTCCCCATCAACGAAAACAGTTCACTATTACACGGAACAGGTATTTTAAGGGACGTCGTCCTTAATTGGGAGAAAAAATTATTTGAAAATCAGATCAAACAAGTAGTGGTCAATGAGTGGACCACGCACCTTAGGTGGATCTCCGGTTCAATCAAAGCAACTATTACTCAACAACTTAACAAGAGCATTTTAATGAATCCAACATTAGCAAGCTACCCACTGTGCAAGCTACGGGCATTCTAACCTCACACATGTGCAATCTGGAGCTAATGAATTCATAATGAGTATTTGTAACATACAGTTCCATGGGCTTATCACGTGGATAGGTCCATGTTTTGATCAAACACGTGTAACAGAGCCGGATTTGTGCCCACGGGTCTTTTGTGACTGGTCTTATATCAAATGAAAATATGAGGTATGCTGCCAGGCACATTATGACAAGACAATTCATGATTGGGTTTGGGGAAGAGAGGAAAAAGGAAGAAAGATGAAGAGTTTTATGCCTACTGAGGGTCGACCCGCTCTGGCGACTCTCATTTGTTATAGTGAGGGTCGCCGTGAACCTTCAACACAGAAAATGAAAGCCGACATTCGACCCCAAAAAAATGGTAATAAAAGTTGATTTTCTGTACGGATTCCCTATGTTTAGTGTGAGTTTAGGATAAAGTTCCCTATTCGGTCCATTGGCAACGTAAAATTATTTTTTTTGGTAAAAATCCCTTTACTTCAATGACATGAAAGGTTAAAAGAATATGCATTCTAATGAAAACTCTTGGCAGCAACCAAAATATGGCCTTCATGAGCCAAACATAATATCTATACCCTTATAATAAAAAGAGACGATAATGTCGTGCTTCAACTTGCTGAGGAAATTTTCTCTACACACACTGGAGCCCACTTTCGAGACTTGACAAAATTTTTTCTCTAACAACGACATGCTCATCTCTGCACCTTCCACTGCTTGCTACTGCTTTCTGTGGCTCCCCTTAATGAATGAAATGATGACAAGATTGTCTGCTTTCCTACACCTTTGAGCTGCCTGCTTGGGCCCCTCACTCAAATACATGACAAGCGATCCTTGCATGTGCTTGCCAAATGGAGGGGGATATGCAACCTGAAGGCTTCTCATACGTCTTCCCATTGGGACCCACATAGATGTAGTTATTCCTTCTATTTTTTCTTCTTTCCTGCCACCATTACGATCGTAAGAAGAAAAAAAATGGGAAAAAAAAGGGAAAATAATTCCTGCCCTTGTTGATCCAGCCAGTTTATGAGTCTAATGCTCTTTTTTTGATTTATTCATAGGATAAATTAAAATCTTCATGTAAAGCCAGAAAGAGCTTCTCAAAGAACTTCCTTTGATTTTATTATATGATGTAGAGACCCTGTTTGGATGAAATGGGTTAATGCTGAAACTGTTGATGAAATGCCTAAGTTAAAATTTTTTTTCCATAAAGGCTTATGAAGAAATCCCTTCATTTACATGATGAAAAAGTTGTTCGATGAAATTTGCTTAGCTCAAATTATCAGATGAAAAGTGTGTGAAATTTTAGGTATGCAAGAGAGCGTTGTGAAATAGTTTATTGGATTTAATCACTGACTGAAGACGGTTTGTTTTGACGGGATGGGTTGATATGTTTTGAGTCCAGGCTAGTTATTTATAGGTCTAACTAGGACCATTACTACTATTACCAATTTGGTGTTAAATAGTTTGAGCGAAAATCCTGTAGCCTCTAACAGGTGTGGGTAAGGTCTAAACACTCCACAAGAGTACTTCTTACTGAAATTGGTAGTCTTGCTAGCCTGCCACACTATCCTCAGCTTTCGCCTATGCTTATGACATTATTTTATAAATGTGTTCCGGACGTGTTTGATAAAGTAGATTGCAATTTGCCTTGATAAAGTAGATTAATAATTGATTCTTGAATTTTTCATTGTGATTTTCTACAGGATACGGAAATTTTTCTAGCTAGGCCAGACCCAAGTTATTTATAATGCTGATTACGACCATACCAATTTTAGCGTTAATAGTTTTGAAGCAAAACTTAGCTCTAAACAGTTGGGTAGTGAAAAATAAAAATCTAAGCTTTCATTGATTATACTATTGGTTTTTCGAAATTGTGGAGAATAAAGTGAGGTTTTAACTTTAGCATTTGTAATCGTAAGTTGATTTTGCCCTTTCCCTCTTCTTTTCTTTTGGTAAAGGTCGGAATGGATAGAGTGATTAGACCGAGAACCCTTGTATGAAGAGAAGAAATGGATGAATTGTGCTTGATGTCCACTTGCTAGGGATATCGTAGGGAGAAGGATTTTATCCAAAATGTCTTTTGGAAGTGTCTGATAAAGTAAATTGCCATTTTCCTTGATAAAAGTAGATCTAAATTTGATTCCTCAATGTTTTTTCACATTCATTATCCTGCACCAATCACTTTTTAAGTCATTCTTTGTGCGGAGTGAACCCAAATTATCATGAATTCTCATATATTCAAATCCATGTAAAACAAATTAGCGCTGCATGAAATGTAGATTTTTTTTTTGTTATAAATGACAAAGTATTGTTCTATCTCAAGAATGTAGACTAGACTAGCACTACTTTTTTGCTTACCATTGCAATCCAACCTCATTTCAATATTGAAATGCGTAAAGCTTAGAGAGGCCAAAATTATGACACAGATGGATTGCACCTTGCTAATTTGGTCTCTACCCATACTACTAAAACATTGCGAAACGACAAACTGGGCTAGATGTGCCATATTCTAGCTCACCTAAAAATCAATGGCATCCGCAATTAGACATAAGGTTACAAAACTTTTAACAAGAAAGAAGATCACGCATATCAGACCAATCAAGCACAAAGTGAGTTAGATGAACCACAGAAACCCAAGGTGCGTCACATAGGGCGTTTTCGCGTTCCAAACCGACATAGTAAACCCAAGGTGAGTTGAGTTCACATCCAAAGAGCCTGGTTTTGTTCAAAACCGGACGTGATAAAACAAGCAGCCAGGTTCAAATGACTAGGTGCGCAATCGACGACCTTCCCATTACGGGGCTCCTGTCAAATTTGCAAATAAGCAAATCATACCAAAGACACGAAGCTCAAGAAAACTCACACTCACGAAGAGGGAAATCAACTTCTATTTAATTTGCAAGCATATCCCAATGAAAAGGATTACATCTCTCTCTTTATATAGTTAAGCCTAGTCTAACTTCGAAAACAAGTCTAGAAAAAATTAGGGAACTATTTAATTTACTACAATTCATAGAAATTACTAAAACCAGAATTCTTTTTAGAATTTGAAAATTAAGAAATGACAATGGAAGATCCCGCTTTACTGGGCGTAGTTGGACTTGGAATTTGTCGGCATAGACCCGTAAGGCGGGGCCCCAAGAGCTGGCTGCCATCAATTTTCCCGTATTTAGAGGAATCTTGACTCTGCGAGTTATTAGCTTGGATATTTTCCTACAAATCAGATTGACTCTGAAACTCTATGGCGGTGATCCATGTAGCCTTGAAGAATAGTCTTCCTTTCCACTTGACTAAGTGATTGCAACCCTAGTGTAGGGTCGTCATGATGCACTAATAATCTCAGTGAGGCCGAGGTTGATGCACAAGGAATGTTGTAGCAATGCACTCGACCTAACCTACTCAAAATCCAAACTTAACCCAACCAAAATCTATACATTAATTGGGTCCTCAAATAAAATTAATTACAAGAATTGCATACCAATTAAAATAAAGTTCTAATCTAAAAACCAAGTACTAAAAATCATAATCTAAAAACTAAGTTGCAAGCAAGAAAACTTAATTAAAACAACCAATTTCAGACAAATAAAAATAAAATTCAGAACTAAAATTAATTAAATAAAAAAAGTAAAATAAAAGTTCCCAAGGTTCTGGGATCAACTTTTCCCCTAATAATTAGAAGTGGGAGTAGTTTCAAACCTCTTTTCACAATATGGGTCATCAATCCATGTCAGAAAAAGAATAAATCAGTTATTTAAACATCTAATTTCTAAAATGGTTATTCAAATATTCCATGCTCAATAGATCTTTTTGCGCAAATCTTACATCGATTCTAGGCATGCCATATATATATATATCAAGCATAAGACATCATAGAATTTATAGAATTAAGCAACTATCACCAAAACCATTCCTTT